>MU742313.1:0-79535 GCA_026770625.1 Nicotiana glauca
GTTTAGACCTAGAAGAAGAAATTAGAATCTGAGACTTCAATTTTCAGATCTGGAATTTGGACAGATATTTTTTGGAAAATTCCTAAGGTTCAAAAAACTTTTTAATTCAGCAGAATTATTGCCTATTTATAGGCAAAAATGGGAGGAAATTTTAAATTTTATTTTACATATTAGTCCCTATGTTATTTCTATTTTTTACCTCTTATTTTTGACTTGTCTTACAAGTTAATACACCTAGTTTATTAAAATTTACATTAAAGCCCAATCTAGAAGGTTCTAGCTAATTCTACCATATTCCTACCCCTTGAATTGTCTATTTTACCCTCACTTGCATTTGTTATTTACTAATTCTACCCTTTTTAATACCTATAATATCCCTGGAACTATGCTGAAATTACCACAAAACTATTCTAAAATTCCCATAATGCCCTCACTTCCTTTTCAAAATTACCAATATTAGTCTACCCTATTCTAAACCCTAATTGATTTTTTAACAGTTATATCCAAACTTAACTACTAATCAGCTAAACAACTAAGGCTTATTATCAAACTAATTGAAATATTAAAACGGAATTCACTGAATCTCAAGATAGAATTAGAAGCAAAAAATTATCAAAACAGTTTTACCAATCACAAACAAAATTAAACAGTGGCAATTACCAATTTTATTCAAACGAACAGATCCTGATATTCTAATCTATCAATTTACCAGAACTAACACTTAATACTAATTAACAAAAAAAAATCTAAAACTAATCTATCCAAACTAACTAACAATTAACGAATCACATGAATCACATTAAACTGACAGACGAATTCATATATACTAATCTAAAAATTGCCCACATATTAATGACCTTGAAAAAATTCAGAGCTTAATTAAGAAACAGATTAATCATATAATTCCTAGTTACTACAATTTTAAAGACGAATTCTAAAGCTAATAAACTGAAATGTAGAAGAAAGGAAAAACGAAAACAAAAACACAAAATAGAATATTGACTTACTGACTGAGTATCTCTTTTTTTTCTTTCTTGGAAATTCTTCTTTCTTTTTGTTTGTAAACATCTGGTCGTTCAAATTGGAACTATTTGAAGTCGAGAAAAATAGCATATCACTTGGACAGTTCTTTACACGACTGTTTGACATGGTTAGTGACGATTCGAGGGGAAAAGAACATATACAATGCATGAGGAAGATGAGAGGATCTTGGGATGTTCATGGGGTAGGGCTTTGACACCGGCGCCGCCGTAGGCGGTGGTGGCGGCGCTAGGGTTTTGAAGATTTGGGGACTTGTGGTGGGATTTGGGGAGAATAACTTGGATAAACAGAAAGAGGATGAAAAGGAGAGTTTGGGATGTATTTTTAGGACTGATTGGGATTACGCCGCCGCCGGCGGCGATTTTCGGTTGGTGGCGATGCGGTGTATGACGGTGGTGAGAGTGGCGGCCGGCGTTACAATGGCAGGGGTAAGCTGTAAGAGGATGAGGGTAATATGTTTAAGATTATTATGTTTTGAGGGGTTTTGTATTAAACTTTGAAGATCAGTTTTAGACCGTCGGATTTGGAGCGATCAACGGTTATGATTAAAAATATTGAAACGACGTCGTTTTGAGGGGGGAAACTAGGGCTGAGGCGGGTTTGGGGCATTTGGGCTAGCAGACTTGGTATATTTGATTTGGGCTATTAGTTTGGCCCAATTATCAATTCTTTCCTTTTCTTTTTGTATTTACTTCCCTTTGTATTTTTTATACTTTTTTTTTTATTTTGATTTTATTTTCATTTTGTATTTTTGGAATTTTTGCATTGGTATTTTTTCTAATTTTTGTAAAACTAAAATAAAACCTAATTAAACTAATTAAATCCTAATTAAACTATTTAAATTCTAAAAATCAATTGTCAACTAAAAGTGCCTAAGAACTATATATTTTTTAATTTTCTTTTAAATTGTTCTAAAACGAATTAATACCTACTTAATACTAAAATGTAGAATTAAATTTCTAAATGCATAGTATTATTTTTTCGTAATTTCACATGCACAAATAACATGCAGACAATTAACACAAAATCTACAAAAATTGTAAAAATAAGAAAAAAATTGTTTCTTTTGAATTTTATGGGAATAAACTCATATATAGGGTAAAAATCACGTGCTCACATAACTATTGTTCCTTGTTCTCCAGGTGGACGCCTGACTTCAACTATCTTCAACTATTGTTCCTTGTTCTCCAGGTGGACGCCTGACTTCAACTATCTTCAACTATTGTTCCTTGTTCTCCAGGTGGACGCCTGACTTCAACTATCTTCAACTATTGTTCCTTGTTCTCCAGGTGGACGCCTGACTTCAACTATCTTCAACTATTGTTCCTTGTTCTCCAGGTGGACGCCTGACTTCAACTATCTTCAACTATTGTTCCTTGTTCTCCAGGTGGACGCCTGACTTCAACTATCTTCAACTATTGTTCCTTGTTCTCCAGGTGGACGCCTGACTTCAACTATCTTCAACTATTGTTCCTTGTTCTCCAGGTGGACGCCTGACTTCAACTATCTTCAACTATTGTTCCTTGTTCTCCAGGTGGACGCCTGACTTCAACTATCTTCAACTATTGTTCCTTGTTCTCCAGGTGGACGCCTGACTTCAACTATCTTCAACTATTGTTCCTTGTTCTCCAGGTGGACGCCTGACTTCAACTATCTTCAACTATTGTTCCTTGTTCTCCAGGTGGACGCCTGACTTCAACTATCTTCAACTATTGTTCCTTGTTCTCCAGGTGGACGCCTGACTTCAACTATCTTCAACTATTGTTCCTTGTTCTCCAGGTGGACGCCTGACTTCAACTATCTTCAACTATTGTTCCTTGTTCTCCAGGTGGACGCCTGACTTCAACTATCTTCAACTATTGTTCCTTGTTCTCCAGGTGGACGCCTGACTTCAACTATCTTCAACTATTGTTCCTTGTTCTCCAGGTGGACGCCTGACTTCAACTATCTTCAACTATTGTTCCTTGTTCTCCAGGTGGACGCCTGACTTCAACTATCTTCAACTATTGTTCCTTGTTCTCCAGGTGGACGCCTGACTTCAACTATCTTCAACTATTGTTCCTTGTTCTCCAGGTGGACGCCTGACTTCAACTATCTTCAACTATTGTTCCTTGTTCTCCAGGTGGACGCCTGACTTCAACTATCTTCAACTATTGTTCCTTGTTCTCCAGGTGGACGCCTGACTTCAACTATCTTTTACTATTGTTCCTTGTTCTCCAGTTGGATGCCTGACTTCAACTATCTTCAATTATTGTTCCTTGTTCTCTAGGTGGATGCCTGATTTCAATAAAAATTGACAAAACAAAGAAAATTTTCTGCCCCAGTTTGGTGGCTGTTGGGTACTTGCTCTTCCTTCGCGGAAAATCCCTCCTCCATCAACAACATTTCCTGCCCCTATTTCAAAACACAGGAAAATCTGGTCAGTTTAGGGTGTGGTGATTGGTTGTGATACTCCTGCTGGGGATGTTTTTCCCTTCCCTCTTTCCATACTTTATTTTGTCTGACTGCCTTGGCCTTGGTCGAGAATTTCTGACTCTCTGACTATTCCTTATCCCCAAACTTCCCAATTGTCACTTGCCACTTCTAGTCTTCTTATCTGATCCTATACCTTTTCACGGAATCTTAAAACATTCCATTATTTGTATTTCCAATGATGCCTTTTACATCACATCATATTATCGTCGGCCTGTCCTAGACACACTTCGCTTTGCACCATATTGGAAACTAATAGTAAGCTTTGAAATTCCTTCTTATTTGTTAGAATCAAGTTATCATTGAAAAAGCCTTAGCCGAAAGAAAAGAAATGTGATGATTTCAAAAGACAAAAATAAAAGAAAAAATCTTCCTTTCAAAGACCGTTTGAGGAGAGAAAAAGACTTATCTGAATGGGATAACCGATCCCAATGATCATATTGTGAATTTTGGATTAATCAAACCAGTCTATTCAATTCAATCAATTTCCAATTGTCATGCTCCGCGCCTCAAGATTTTCACTACCCAGCTCTTGCCGAATCACCATCTTTGTTCTGCTTGATGCCTCGACGGATCTCTGTCGTCAACCTTATCTCATTTGCCCCTTTCTCTATTCTTCGCCGCCTCATGGTACCCGTGAAGGTTTTCACCAGTAAGACTCTCTAATTTTTGGATTTCTCTCATCTTTCATCGCCTTATAGTGCCCTTCGAGGGTTTTCACCACTAAGACTCTGTGCCCTTCGAGGGTTTTCACCACTAAGACTCTCTCATTTCTCTCATCTTTCGTCGCCTTATAGTGCCTTTATGGCTTTTCACTAATAAGACTCTCTCATTTTTCCATTTCCTTGCTTAAACCGAAGTGTTGCCCCTGGTGTGAATTATCTTTACTTGCTTGACTTGGCACCTCTCGAAAACTGATCGGGAGGTCTTTTTTTGGACCTTAATATGGGTTCTTGGATATGGTCAGAAATAAAAGGATATCAAAAGATCAAACAAATTCAGCGGGTTAGAATAACAACTTTTGGAACCAAATTTCTTATTACGAATATAACTTCTACCCCAGTTTCTTGCTTGGGGATCTTTCGCTTTTTATTTCCCTATGACCGAGCCGTGAAGCTGCCTATGTATCCTTAAGAGGAACTATGTCAAACATAGTTCACCCGATTTTTCTTGTTGTTCTGCTTTTTCTTTTCATATATATATATATATATATAAAATTGTTGGTTCCAAAAGAGGGGTATGAAATAAAAATGGATAAGGCTCAAAGGGGGAAACAAAGGGCAAATTGTTTAGATAGCATAACAAATTGCCTTCGTCATTTCAGTCTTTGAAACAATGTCAAATACAAACAATCACAATAAACCAAAGAAAATCATACATAGTATCTTTTAACTGCATCAAGATTAATTGCCATGTCTACACATTTGCCTTCGATATCTGTTAGATACAAAGCACCATTGGATAACACTCTTGTTACGATGAACGGTCCTTGCCAATTTGGGGCGAACTTGCCTTTTGCTTCTGCCTGATTTGGAAGGATACGTTTTAACACTTGCTGACACACTTCAAACTTTTGGGGACGTACCTTTTTGTTGTACGCTCTTGCCATTCTCCGTTGATATAACTGACCATGACACACCGCCGCCAATCTTTTCTCATCAATCAAACTCAATTGCTCCAACCGGGTTTTGACCCATTCGTCCTCATCAATCTCAGCCTCCGCAACAATCCGCAAGGACGGGATTTCAACTTTCGCAGGTATTACCACTTCAGTGCCATACACCAACAAATAAGGAGTTGCACCTACTGAAGTACGAATAGTAGTGCGATAACCCAATAGTGCAAATGGTAACTTTTCATGCCATTGTCTGGGACCTTCTACCATTTTCCTCAGTATTTTCTTTATGTTCTTGTTGGCCACCTCGACTTCTCCATTTGCCTTGGGACGATAAGGAGTAGAATTGCGATGTGTAATCTTAAATTGTTAACATACTTCCTTCATCAAATTGTTGTTAAGATTAGCACCATTATCCGTGATGATTACCTTTGGGATTCCAAATCGACAGATGATATTTGATACTTCAACGGATCCAACCATGAGATAAGCAGTATATGACGGTAGATAATGTTTAAACTTTCGTGTTACCCAAGTTAGGGCGCAATACGTCCTCTCCAGGTGAGTGTACTTAACCCCATAAATGGTGAACTCCTTGTACTTATTGTTTTGGAGTCAGGTTGATTTTTTAGACTGGGCTGAGGATTCCTCATGCATGCCATGTCATTAGAACCAGTGTAAAAAGAGCTGTACAGAAAAGAAAATAAGAAAAAAAATTAAAATAAAATATCAGGAATAACGAAGAAAAGAAATTTCATTTTATTGGAAGATACCAGATAACAAGGTTTGCACACTTTAAACAAACTGAAAATAAAATTTGGATTACAACCCTAGAAATAACCCAGACAAACTTGAAGGAAAATCAGAGCGAACTACCAAGACTCCTTCCTGGCTAGCCAAAAAGGAATATCTTTCCAATTACCACGCTTGGCATCTTAACCACTCAGCTCCGCATCAATATTTCTAAGACCATTACCAACTTTAATATCATCAGCTTTAATCAGCACATTCTCAAGAGGATTCGCATGCTCCCTGCCACTATCATTGATCACGATTACCCCTTCGTGAATCATTCTTTCTATTTCCTTTTTCAAAGAACGACAATTCTCAATGCTATGACCTTGGACGTTAGAGTGATACATGCATCGTATAGTAGGATCAAAGCCTTTTGCATATGGGTATGGAGTATAACCGAGGAGCGGCTCAGTCAGGCCGGAACGCTTTAACTTTTCAAACAAACTTGCATAAGATTCTTGAAAGCATTCTCTTTTTTCAGTAATCTTTTTATTTTATACTTTGGCCTCAGTTGGAACCTTTTGTGGGCAGGTGGCTGATATGCTTGAGGAGGCGGACGAGACCTTTGTGGGAGCGACGCGGACCATTGGTCCTTGGAGATGTGGAACATATGGTGGTGCAATGTGGACAGGATATCGGGGAAGTGATGGACGATTTCGGGGGTTTTGTGGAGAGAAATAGCAGTCAGGAGGATTAAAAGGGGATCCACGGGGTCGATATGGAGGCTATTTAGCAAGAGCGACCACTGGACCTTGTCGTTGGCGGGGCTCAACAACATGTTTTCTGTCTATGGAAAGATTATCCTGAACAACTTGTTCGCTCCATCTGAGCCAAAAAATCCTAAAACTTTCTTTAGGTTTCTTTTCTATCTGAGATATGGAGGAGTGATCTGGGACATACATGATTTCTCTATTTTCCCTTTTGATCTGGTTTGGTAATGGTAGTGTGCCAGTATGCTTAGGTGAACTAACTTCTTGAGTTCTGGACATCAACAACAAACTGGTTAGTGGTTAGAGCTTAACAGATAAGTAATCACATATGGGCATGGATGCACCTAGACAATTAACCATTTCTACCATGTATTCACTTGATTGCTTGTATCATTCCGGCGGTTCCTGTTTATGATTTCTCTCCCTCTTTTTCCCTTTTATTTTATTTTATTTTTATTTTGGTTGTGGTCGAATTCTATGGAGATTGCCTACGTATCATGACCCCGCATGAATCAGACCGGGCGTAGTTCTGGCCGGCTATAAAAATAAGTAGCAAGATATTTTGGGATTTTTTTTTAAATTTTTCATGAAAACCAAATGCTTTGATTACAACACTTGATAGACTTAGAAGAAATTAACAGACTCTGACTGACAAATACTTTTAAAAAAAAAATCATCACTATTTTCTCAAAAATTTCATAAAAATATCCGGTCTTGTCAATACGGCCTTTCAGCACTTCGAAGAAGATTTAAAGGCTGTGTTTGCTAACCGAAAAAAATAAAATTTTTGAGAAATGACCAAAGGCAGCTGTTCTAGAGAAAACGGCCTTCCGGTGTCCTTTTGGGACATTTGGCTATTTTGGACAAAAATGACATTACCTTTACTCATGGCAAAACGACATTTATTTATCCTATTAAATTTTTTTCCTTTTTTTTTGTTAAAATTCTTTTCAGAATAGTTGAGCCCGATGGGGGTTGTTTACGTATCCCACATCCGATGAGAATCAAACTTACGTAGTTCTGGCCATTTCGACCAATTATTTTTCTAAAACCAAAACAAACATTTATTGCAAAATTCTTTTTTTTTTGAAATTTTGGCAGAGTCTCGTCATTTTTGGACAATGTTTTTCAAAACGAGCATTTTGTTATATTATTTTATTTTTATTTTTTTCTTTTTTTTTTCTCAATTCTCTTCCCATTTTTAAAAACCGGTCAACATGCAGATCCGAAGCAAATAAATGCACAAGTAGCAAGTAAGATGCATCAGGATGGTCTCTTTATTTTTGGTACACCTGTCCTAGACAGACCCAACCCCTGTGTTGAGTCTCCAAAGTTAAATGTACATGACGCAAACAAACGTTCCTACTAGGGATCCAGCATGAAGCTGAGTTATTCTAAGTTTCGAACCTGGGTTTACTGTTCTAGACCTGGCTTACCCGAGCGGACAGCACGAGCCGAGGGGGGCAGCGTATCGAAGATACAGAAGCTCCGCCGGCTTAGCAACTTATCCGAACCTCGTTCTAAATGGGGAAAGACTCTAAACAGAAGAGAAGTCACACGAAGTGCACCCTTCTCCATGATGTAGAAGACTCAGAGAGAGGAAGGATTCGTAACAATTTATATACGGTTCACCATTATCAAAGCGGTAAAAAGTAACATTTAGCACATTAGGCCCAAACATGTGAATAAAGCCAGATAATAAATAAAGTCAAATATAACAAGTAATCTAAGCTCAAATTTCTAACCCTGAACCAGTGGTTCTGGGTTAATAATCCCCAGCAGAGTCGCTAGAGCTGTCACACCTCCTTGTTCACTACACCCCCGGAAGAGCATAATAAAGAGAGTTTTTCCAATTAAAGGACAATCAAAACAAGATTCGTTTATTGAGATTCTGAGTCGCCACTTGAGAGATTTATGGTATCCTAAGTCAGTGGTTGAATCCCGAATCGAGGAAAATAATGAATCTGTTTAACAGTCCACGTACCACAAATCCGAGTAAGGAATTCTGTTAACCCGAGAGAAGGTGTTAGACATTCTCAGGTTCCGTGGTTCTAGCACGGTCGCTCAACTGTTATATTTGGCGTACTTATCTGATTTACGACATGTTTTGATCTATATGCATTTTTACTTATTTACCGCTTTTAATTAATTTTTTAAAAAATATTGAACGTTGTTTCAAATGTGTCTTTGGATTGCGTCACATGAAATTCACCCGCCATCCAGAACACATTTTATTCAACGTTTTGGGATTTGAATTTGGGTCACATAAAATGTGCACCCGGATTTAAGAAAGTAATATTATTAAAATATGCTCCTAAAGCAACTACACATTTCAACTTTGCGAGGGCCATGAAATTTGCTAAATGGCACGCCCTGAATTCTAAGGTTAATTTGAAATTTAATTAAAATGAGGACCACATAATTTATAATTTTATTTTGGCACGACGCCTCTCAACTTTGTTTTGAAGGATGTCCTAACAAATATTTGGAAAGCACATGGACTATTATTATCTATTATGGCTATTTTTAAGGATGTCCTAACTAATATTTGAAAAGCACATGGACTATTATTATCTGTTATGGCTCCACTCATATTTTTTGGTTAAAGGGTTTGCATAATTATCATTAAAAATTAATTAACATCTAAAATATTTAAAAAGATTTGAACCTGAGATCAAGCCCAACCCCCAAACAAAGTCATATCCCCATTTATTGAAAAGGTTCTCAATTTAACTCTGCCTCCAAGCTTGGGAGGCCCTATGCTCCATTTAAACAATAGAAAAAATATTGATTAAAATAGTGATCCAAGCATTTTAAAAGATATGGGCCCAAAGATGAGCCCAATTCAAATTCCTCACACCTAGAACTGTCCAGGGTATCATGCGAAATGCCCCATAAACGAAGGCGTCAATTTATTGGGCCCGGTCTTGAGCCCAAATGTCGGCTTTGTTGTTGAATACCAACAGGCCCCAAATTTAAAAGAGGGAATCCAAGATCGAATCTCTGAATTCACAGGTTGCTGATTTATTAACGAAATGAACAAACTTTAATAACTGATCTTTTAATTCTGAAACATAATTAGTAAGTTTTTATGACAAAATTGAGAGCTGATTCTAATCCTTATATGAAATGAAACCTCATAACTTAACCCTCTGTCAAACATTTATTGAATTTGAAAAGTCAGCCATACTCTGTGTTGGTGACTACCTAAATATTGATGACTACACAACAGAGTACTAGCACTAGCTAAAACAAAAATACAAAGTCAAGAATGAATCTATATAGTTAAATTCCATAGTCCATTCTATCAATACATATATGAAAATACTCTAAGGAATCTCTTATACACACAGTTTCAGAAAAAAAAGAAAACTAATTACTCTCTAACTACTCAGAATTGAAAAGAATAAAAAATTCACTGAAAGAAGTTCAATGAAACAGTAGAATTTCAGTATGTATATCAATGAATTTCAGTGCTCTCTCTCTGAATTTTTTCTCTATTCAATGTCTGTATCTCAGTGTATTTCCTTTCTTCTCGCTCAATGCTCTAAATTGCTCTCTCTATTTTTTAGGGTCTGAATGTGTGTCCTCTCTCAATTTTCAAATTGTTTTTCTCTCTATTTCTCCGGCTCTCGGAATACTTCAAAAAAAATCCTCTTTTTTCTTAGTCCATGTCTCCCCTATTAATGTGTCTGAATCTCTGTTTTATACCTTAGTCATTACCCCTTTCCAGCTCCAAAAAGCACTAGATACTTGTATTGTCTCAACTTTTAAATATCTCCCCCCATGTTACCCACTTTTCAGCTCCTAGAAGTGCTAAACAGGGTATTATCTGCATTACTGATCTCCTTTTGATTAAACAATTCATTAGTTTAGTAGTGCATTAATATTCAGTGTTGGCATCCTCTAAACAGTGTTGGCAGACCTTGTTTTAATTATTGAGATTCAATTTCCCAAACTAAACCCCTAAAGACATTATTGATTAAACCTTATAGCCTCCTGTTATTTAGCTTGCCATATCAGCCTGAGTAAATCTGACCCAAGGTAAATCAAACACGGGCTTCCAGCCAGTTGGATTAGACCATGTCTGAACCTCAAATGGGTCCTGGATCAATGACTAAAATAGTCGAACCCATTTATACCCCTTAAACCAAAACCTGAACTGGCAACCATGATCCTCAAACCCACATATATTCAAAACCAAACCAATTGATTCAAATGAAAACTAAAGCAAAAGCAATTTTGAGCAATTTCAAAAATCCAACTAACACTAATGAAATTGAAAGTAATATAATAAACAAACCTATTTATCAATTTAGAAAGAAAGGTTTCTAACATGCACCTACATAGGGATGATACTGGCGAAACTAGACCAAACAGAGAGTCCGAAAGAGAAGAAAGAAACAAATGACAAAATGAAAGGCAGTAAAGAAAACTAACAACAAAAGAAAAGAGAAAGAAATACCTAAAGAGACTCAGGTTGGATTTGAACCAGCTTTGAAAGATCTTTTAATTTCCGATCGGAGTAGACCTTAATCTTGTGTTTTCATATGAAAACCTAAGACTAAGGTCCAATCCGGTCTAAAATCCTCATAGGCCTTTTATATTTTGAGTTTGTGAACTTAGGGTTCAATTCTATGATTCGATATTCGAACAATTTGAGGGGGATCTGAAGGGAACGGGTTAGGGATTTGTGGTGAGGGAGGTTTGGTAGTCATTTGGTGTTAATTTGAGGCTGAGGGGAGGTAGAGCCTCCACCGGAGGAAGGGGGGAAAGGTGGCGGCTACTAGGGTTCCAGGGTTTCGATCTAATATTTGAGAAGATCGGGCAACCTTCGAGGGAAATGGACTGGGGATTTGGAACGGGGAGCTCGAGGGGAAGCTATAGTGTGAAATTGGTGGCATTTGGATGCTGCTCGCCGCCGTGAACGATTTCCGGTAGGCGGCGGGCGGTGGTGTTACATAGGGGTGTCTCTAAGAGACGGGGAAGGGGAGAGGAAATGGGGGGTGGGGTTTGGTTTGGGTAGGGTAAATGGGTTTTGACATATTAAAATTATTGATTTAATCAGGGCCGTTGGATGAATGGAATCTAACGGTCCTGATTGAGTCAATAATTAAAACGGGGTCATTTCAACCACATGGGTGCTGGACCGGACAATGTACAAGGCGGGTCGGGTCAGGGTTTGTGAATGGGTTAACTTCTGGACCGTTTGATCAAGCTGATTCAATGGTCCATATTGACAGGACCAAAACATCATCGTTTGGTCGAGGCTGGGGACGGACCGGTTTGAGACGGGTATTGGGCCAGTTTTAAATGGGTTTAGATGGTTTTTTTGGGCTGGAATTGGGTAAAATCGGCTTGGGCTTAGGAATTGGCCTTTTTTCCAAAATTAAAACCTAAAAATCCTAACTCAAATTATAAAACCAAATTAATTTAAAAAATACTAATTAACTCTAAATAACACTTATCACCAATAATTAAATACTAAATCACTAAATTAAACACTACAATGCAAAGTGCCTATTTGACTCAAAATTATAAAACTAAATCCTAAATGCAAATGCAACCTATTTTTGTATTTTCTTATTAGTTGCTCGAATAAACGTGCGCACACACAAATGCAAACAACAATTGAAGATACCACAAAAATTTACAAAATTGCACACAAAGGAAAAAATCATTTTATTTTGAATTCTCTGGGAGTAATTCGTGGGAGGCAAAAATCACGTGCTCACAATTGTTATACCATAACCCTGATAAATCAAACTTGTCCTATAGTTTACAACCCGTTAGGTAGCCACCTAGGTGGAGGTCATGACCCTAGATTCCTTTATCATTTGAAAACACTCAAAACCAAAAACACTATCTTCTAGTTATTATTTGCAATCGTTAGGTAAAAGTATAAATAGAAAACAACCAACAAATATGTGGAAGTTGAATCTAAGGCACATCTTACATTTACTCTAGTTATATACCTAATCCAAATTCTAACTCCCTGTGGATTCGAACCGGACTTGTGTTGGGTTTATTATTGCTTCGACTACCTCACTACCTAATTGTGGTGTGAGTTTGGGCAAGATCAGGTCCTATGATCACGAGCTTGATGCTGTAACTTTATACCTCGGTTCAAAATAACCCAAGATTGATCTTTAACCTGTCATATTCCAGTCTTGATTGGTCATACAATAGGCGAACCTGATTTCGATCGTATACAGATAGTCCCCTTATTTTTTGAAGAGAAGACAACGAGTAATGATATGAACCTCGGAATCCCACTTCGATAGACCATGACATAAGCAAAAATAGTTACTGAAATGTCCCATCGGTCCAATTACCAAGACATTAAATGCGTGTCAGTTTGGTCGGCCACTACAGGTTTTGAACCACCACTAGTAGAATATAAATATCATGATTTTCATTCATTCAAACTTTATGTCCAAATCTTCTTCCATCATTGTTCTCCAAAAATCTCTTTAATCTCCAAATTTCTTGAACTTTCTGCAAACCGCGAAGCATACCTTCTTCTTCATCTTTGCTCTAAAATTGCGAAAACTTCCAAGACTATTCTACAAAAGGAAAAAACCTCTCCATTACACCCCTGCCAGCGATGGGACTGCGGCGGAGCCACTCCCCGAGGAGTTCGTTCCAGGAGGGTGCCCGATCGGTGCTGATTTTAAGATAAAAAAACTTCATCGGTATCGGGTCGATGTGAGCTAGTCTCAAGATATATATGTACAATCACCGATGATCTCGTCTCCAAGGTCAAAGAGGATTATAACTGGGCCGATAAACAAGGGGTGGTTCCCTTGCCTGAAGAATCAATTACCACCCACGTGGAGGATATTTTAAGTGTTTACACTTACCCCTTCACATTGGGTCCCTTAGATTCGATCATTATTGCCTTCTGCAAAAGGTATGAAGTGACCCTCGGTCAAATTCACCCCTCTTTTTGGAGGATAGTGATTCTTCTTCGTTTCTTCGTAAAAAAAAATTGAGGGGTGTGCCTTCACCCTCAATTATCTTATGCGCTTGTACAGTCTCCGATTCTACCGAGGGGGATTAATCAAACTTGCCCGCCAGGCCACCAGGGCCCCGTTCTCGAGTATAGATAAGGATCGGGACTGAGGTTTGATGGGACGATTTGTTTGAGTGAGGACCTGGGACTTGATCCGTGCCGAGGATATGCCATTTCCCGATAAATGGAACATGAAGCGTAAGTATAACTTTTCCTAAAAGATTTTATTTATTGTTTCTTTCCTTTCTTCTTATTGGTGTTTTTGTGGTGCAACCATGTCTCGAATTCTGGATGCGGTTCCTCAACTCAAGGAATGGGTTGAGGTTCTCATGTCACAGAGACCATATTCTGAGCGCGCATGGCGCAAATTATCGAAGGGTCGATGGGAGGCCCGTAATCATGGTAAGTTTTCTCTTCTAATTCAATAATGTTTGATTTTCTCCTTATATTGTCGGATTCTTATAGGCTCTTTTTTTCTTTTGTAGGTCTCCCCAAAAGACGTTTCTATGAGGCCTCCATCCGGTGATGAGGATGTGCCTTTCAAGTCCCTTACTCCGAAGCAGGGTGATGAAAAGAAGAGAAAAAGAGGTCTCTAGTTCCCCAAACCATTCTCAAGTTCAAGAAAGATTAGAGATATATAACTAGATATTCAAACATTTTGATGTGTGTGACTATTAGATGTTCTCGAATGACATAGAGACTTACATTAATGAGCTGGTTATAAAGAGCCTCTTGACCAAATCCAACAAGAATGTCACAATAACCAAGTCTATAGTGATTGAAGTCACAAGTGGGCTCAGCAGTAGTAGCATAGTATTCAATTCTGGTAGCATCAGCAGTTAATGGTGTCAAAGACACTACTGAAGTAGCTAATATTCCAACACCCACTTGAAAATTTTTCTTCTTGTTTATAGTAGGAGTTGATTGTATTTGTTGTGGCGAAGAAGAAGCCTTGAAAGTGGTTGCTGTAGCTGTGGGCTTTGAGTGAAGGGTTGAAGCTTTGGTGATGAAAAGGCTAATAAAGAGACTGCCATTTTTATGTCTTTATTTCCTATCTGATTAATCTATAGCTTGGGAAGCCCGGTGTGCATATGTGACTAATTTTATTCTAATATAAGTTTTAGTGGTTATGAGAAAAACAAATTATGTACAAGCGGTTTTCATATCTTGGTATAGTGGTTTCAAGTACCCTTTTTTTTGCTGAATAAGAGACTGATTTATTGAAAGCAAAAAAAAAAAAAAGTTTTTGAAGAAAATATTACAGACTCCCACTTATTGATTTGAACTAGTCCTATAAGATTTTTGCAAAAAGTAAATCAAGCATAAAAAGAAGAAAATGTCCAAACCAGGTTTTCTAGTACAATCATATGCCTGTGGGGGAGCTCGCCTAGGAGGCTTGCTCTAACTGTGTCGCCTGTCTGATGTCTAGGCTCCATCGCCCCGACTAAGTGTGGTGCTTCTCATCTTCTGTATCTCATCCATGTGCACACCTGGGGTTCACTAAGGACACGTTTATCCCTCGCCGATCACTGGGCATCACTCTCGTGTGCATAGTCCAATCTTCAAGCTTGACGCTCGCCTCGTGCATCCACACCCAGCTTGTGCTTCACCCGAGTAGGAAAACCTTTAGTCCTTTGCCTTTTTCATGTGTGTCTTTCATAGCATGTCCGACATACTTCCATCCCGTATAGTGCACTGCCTCCCCATAACTGCACATCTAGGCCAAATAACCCTTGCTCGCATAGCTGAACCCAAGCTATGCCCACAAGTCGACATATGAGGCCCTTAAGATAGGTGCTTCAATATTCATTCGGCACAGAGGTATTCATCCCCCATTTCAGTAGCCCGCAAGGCCTAGTCATCCCACATGTCAAGCCTCTAGTACCCATTTTGTGCCCAACGCTAGCCCTGAGGAGTCGCGCCATCCATAGAGTTCCGCAGCTCGTATGGATACCCAAGACACTCGTTTGAGTAGTCCAGGCAGGCCCTTGAGGTTCTCCCTCAAGGTGGCTCTCTTGGTGGCAGCACGCACGGGGGAGGCAGGCTGAGCTTCAACACCTCTACCCCTCTTATATATGCTTTAAAAAAAAACCCCGACTTCCTAGTACACATGTTTTTACTAGAGAATCAGAATATACCTTTCTTAATCATCCCAACTCTGAATAAGGCATAGTCTATTCTTATAATTTTTTCTTGACTTCCTTCACACTTCCATGATGTTTCACACAATTTGCATACTCGTGAAAATAGCTATAGCCTTCGTACGCATCAGCTAATTATGACAATGCCACTGCTCTTTGGCTAAGTCAAGCCTATAGGTAAACGGTCTCCAAATGATGCCAAAATTGGTGAGAATATATAAGGCATACTAGGAACATAGTCTATAACTGAAATTCCAATATTCCCATCATAGCTCAAAAGCGCAATGTCCTGACACTCAGGTTCGTGCACGACCGTCGCACGCAGCCCGTAGGCTAGGCTCTTGGTCTCATCCCAAGTCCTTGATTAACTCTCTCGGCACTCTTAGGATGTGCAACACAACATGTCTAGATGGTTGTTTCCTCATGCAAAGTCCCTCTGCCTGATGCTTCTTCACAAATGCATCGTCAGCGTACGTCGATTGCGCGACTGACTGTCGTCCTGCCGCACTGTAGCGTGCAGCACTATGGATGCTCGAGAC
Source organism: Nicotiana glauca (assembly GCA_026770625.1). NCBI lineage: Eukaryota > Viridiplantae > Streptophyta > Magnoliopsida > Solanales > Solanaceae > Nicotiana > Nicotiana glauca. The sequence goes on from MU742313.1 coordinate 16,329, forward strand.
TCCCAAAATATGGGGTGGGACATCCTCCCACACTCAACCTGTCATCGTCCCTGCTGACACAACAATGCCCATGATAACCTAGAGTATGCCCCCTCGGGGATGTACACAGTGATCCTTCAATCGTGTGGGTCGGACTTCCTCAAAGTCCTTCTTAAAATGGAGTCGCGCCCCTCGCACTTCTCCCCCAAGTATCTTCCAAGCATGCCTCTACACTTCATCTCATTTCGGTGTTCGCTCGAAAAGTGTCTCCGCACTTGCACCCTCTGGTGTCTGACTTTGTAATGACACACACTAGTCAACCACACCATGACCCTCACGGCCGTGGTTTCTATCCGAAGCTCTTCCCATACTGGTAATCACATCATTGTGTTCTCTGGTAGCTTCCATAGTTTGTCAACTCGCGTAGTCCTAACTTCCATGGCTCAACAAAACACCAAGCTCTTTCGCGTCTTCTGGCGTAGCTCATATGGCTCAGTCGCTCACATAGGTCTTTTCTCGTCCTCATAATTTGTAGGACTCCCACATAGTGGGTTAGGTAAAACCTCTTTTGAGAGGAAAGATCTATCAAAGCAGAAACCTTGCTTCATGACTCACAATTCTGCCCTAACGTCTCTGCATAGGCGGGTACTCCCACACTCAATGTGTAGGACATAACTCAACGTACCAGTCCCACTTGGAATATTAGTCCGGCCTCTGGAAACTCATGTTGCACATCGAACCTTTAGCAACTCAACTGCTTCGTGGCCTCTAACACTCATCAAGCTCTTGGGACGTACTTTTGGTGTGTCCTACATTCTCAAAGTGGTAGCATCACCACATTCAGGTACAAAGTTCTTTGTTTTCCAACTGTAACTTCCTTAGCAAGTACCCAATGCTCCCGGCAGTACTTTTGTACTCGCCTAATAGACAAGAACACTCTTAGTACTGCTAGCATGGTTTCTCGGTTCGGAGTGCCTCGCACATGGCCCCAACTCTGTGTCCCCCGATCATTCGGTGAACCCCTTTTCAGAACGACACCTTCCAACTTGAAAATTCGCTCAATTATGAAGCTTCGCTATTTTCTTCGAATTCGTCTCCTCACCTTGGTAATTCAGCACTAGGCCTCCTCATCACATGGTTTGGCTCTTCTTTACAAGCATGGTGGTTGTCTCCGCCTCATTGACATTCATACATCCCATTACGAAGCTTGCACATAGGTCCTTCTTCATGATTGTTAAGGGACTTGCCTTCCATTCATTACAACCATATAGATGGTCAGGTGCCAACTAACATATATCACAATGCGCAACTCTCTGGAAGGTCCCTTCTCAATGCTTTCTGGCAGTTCACAAGTCAATCCCTCGTGAAAAACACTCATGATGCACTGCTCGCATCCTCGGCAAGATCTCTACATGATAATGCCCAAAGTTTATAGTCCATGGCTCACACTCTTTAAAACATGGTTGCACGATCTGGCAAACATGGCCCTTTTCTGACCACCCAACTCATCGTCATATCATCACCTTCAATGGAAGCCTAGACTTTTGAAAGAAATTGGGGTTACCCATTTCCTTCTTCAAAACCGGTCAACAGCTCCAACCTGCTGCTTAACATGAACAGAACGCCTCAACCTGATGAGCTTCAAACATCAATTAATTCTCTTAGTTCAAATGGCATTCAACCCGCACATGGAACACTTTCAATCCGCATTAGACATTCTTCAAGTCCATGCCTTTCTTAGCAAAACTGCTAACCCATTGCTAACAGAGTTTCTAACACACCGTCGGATCATCACAATCAAGAACAATCGAGCTTCTGCTAACCGTCTGTCCCTTCTTGTGAAAATACCTCAACATTATCGCACAATGGCTCTCTTTGCAAACCAAACGTGCTTCAATGGAATCCCTCTGAATACAGCACCCACTGCACAGAAGACATCCCTGATGATATCTCAACCAAATCAGGATTCCCCAAAATCACCTTTCAAAACACAGACGATGATTCTGACGGTCGTAGTTCATGGCTGACAAAGCAAACTCTAGCCATAACTCACGCAACCAATCCCTTCTTCAACCAGTAGTATCGGGTTCTCGATTCTGGTGGTATAGTAACATCAGCTGCTGAATTTTGCTCCCTAAAATTATGGCTGCTTTCTGAGCATTTCAATAGCAGAATTGTTAACCTGCAATCATGAATGTTTTCTAGCTAATCCTATCTTGGAAATAATTAGCTTTGGAGTTTTTGTTTCTTTCACAAACTCGTTAATTTTCAGTCAAAGCTTTTATCGTCATTGATAACCAGTTAGCTAGGATAGAACCTACCAACTTTCCATTGGAAGATGATAATAAATCCGTCAAATAATGATGCTCTCGTGGCTTTGACACTTTTACTTTGAATTCGTTGTGTCCTTACCTCTTCCCTAAAATCTGCATCACCCAAGACACCTTTAAAGGAAAAAAGAAAAAAAGGATATTAAATAACAATTCCATTTGGAATACCAAAAACTCTTACTTTTACATATCCATTATTAAGAATATATTTTTATTTTGACAGAATATCCTATTAGACACTTGTACTCATTTCGGTTTGTCATCCTGGTCCCTTTACTCCACAAAGTTTCATCTAAATACTTTTAATTTATCAAAATGACTGTTTCAAACCCTTCTAACCGTGTCTGTCTCTCAATCGCCTCTGTGTCAGAATCCACATCAGCTAAAAGCATGCCACATCATTTTTTATTTTCACAAAATAAGTAAAATAACCTTTATTTTTGTTTGAGTTTTTATTTATTTTTCTTTCCTTCCCAATCATCACTTTCTTCTTCCCACCATATTTTGGATTGTTATCACCGGAAAATTTCTCCGACCACCATAAAACTCTGTTCCTTTTCTATTCCATTATCTATTCCTTTATGATATTTTTTATAACCTTTCTCTAAATAGATCTAAGATTATATTTTAGCTAGAGAACATTTGACAAATAAAAGTAAAACAAATCTATTTTCTATCTCTTCCCTGCCTCCACTCTCAATGAAAACCTATAAAACCTGCCAAAACAATGAAAAAATAACTTCATATTATCCTTCAAAAGCTCATCGATGATGGCTGAAAAATATTTCACGACGACCAATGAAGAACCTAAATTTTGATGGTGGTTGACCACAATTAAAAATGGAGGAAAAGGAAAAGAAGGAGGCCAGCAGGGGATCTCAAAAAGTGAATTAGTGAACTATTTTGATCTTGATATATTTTTGTTTAATATTAAAGCTTAGTAAAGAGGGGCATAGGAAAATGAATCGGGAAGAAAGAAGATAGAAGATAGGAATGTAGGAGAGGGGGAGTTGCAGAAGGGGTTACAAAGAAGGATTAGGGAAGGTTGGGTCTTTGGGATTTTTTAAAAATTCTTTTCTATTTATTTTTATTGTTTTTTTAATGATTTTATAATAACTTTTTAAATCAAAATAATTGATGCACGCGCTTTTAGGAGTGTGTAACCATGCAATTATCTGACTCAACAAAATAAATGCCACATAAGTTTGGTCAACGGTCAACGGTCAAAGGGGTTCAAAATATAGGTTTTGAAAAATCAGAAGTGTTTAGATGAAACTTTGTAACGTATAGGGACCGGGATGACAAAGTGTAATAAGTACAAGTATTTAATAGGCTATTCTGCCTTTTATTTTTACTATCTATTTTAGCAATAAAGAAAAAGACAAAAGTATAAATTATGAGGAGGGACATTACGAGGTGCATTGGTCTTTGAAAAGAGAGCTTAAGCTCTGGGGTTGGCATCAGCTCCAGTACAAATTGCTCCCGTAATTGTCAATGGAGTGTTTGATTAATGCCATGTGTCATTAACAATTTTAATGGTATAGATTGCTTCCAGCTAATTTATTATGGAATACCAATACATCACAATTCCATAAGCTTTCTTTTTCATTAATCTTTCTTTTTTCCAGAATAAAGTTAATCACCATTTTACTCAAATGTAGCCGCCTCACCTTGTGCCAAAACATCCCCATATGATATTAGGACTTCAATTAGTTTCAAACTTAAAGTACTTCAATTAGTTTCAAACTTAAACTTTCCCCATCTTGCCACGGTCGTGGGGTTCCGTCAGAGACGAGCCAGACCAATTAATGCTTACCTTTCTTAGTTTTGTGTTGGAAAGACGTGATAATTGCAGTTAAATTTGAATAGAAATGCAAATCAAAATATACCCGAAAGAAGGACACTATTCTTCTCACGCTTGTGTTTATTTTATTATTTTATTTATTTCTTTTCTCTGTCTCCCACTCAATCATGGCGGTTTGCATTGATCTGAAAATCTGAGTAATATTAGAGAATTTGATATGTTCTATTGGCTATTTTTTACTTCCTTTGTCTTTTATTTTGAATCTTTTTCGAACTAGATTAGCTAGAAGCAATAGTTAAAATGGTTAATGACACATGACATTAGTCAAACACTCCATTGATAATTACTGGAGCAATTTGTGCTGGAGCCGATCCCAATCCTAAGCTTTGTATGCACTAGCGTATAATTTTTTTTTTACACATGTACTATATTCGTATTAGATGTTTGAATTGATTTTTTTATATTATATTTGCTTTCTATATTTTTATAAAAAAACAATATATTTATCATAATTAATTTTTTCTTTTATATATTACCATAATTAGATTGAGAATCCTTTCTCCCCGTTTAGTAGCATTTATAATGAAGCTACAATGTAGCTGCCTTTGAGATTCTCGTTTACATGGAGAATTTTTGAGACAAATGTTATTTTGTATTGAAGTGTGTGACCATCTCATCTAAAATCTTAAGCCATTAGAGAGAGTATACTTTTATTTACTTAATTATGTCTTCGACACGCCACTCACGTACGGGCTTGATTCTTTTTTATGAGTCAAGCACGTGAAAATTCTTTTTGATATTGGGTGGCGATGAGACTCGAACCCAAGATCTATACTTGCTCTGATACCATTTTGAAGTGTGTGACCTTCTCATTTAAAAGTTTGCTATTAGAGAGAGCACACTTTTATTTACTTAATTATATCTTCAACATCCTGTAACTTGTGTGTGTTTATTTTAAGGTTGTTCTCTCGACATTTGACTCTGTTTAGGGGAAGAATTTTTTAAACAAGTGTAGTGTTGGCCTTCCACTTGTGTGTGCCTCTTTATGAGGTTGTTCTCTCAATATTTTGTACTCTCTTTTATATAGTGGATTACTCATACATTAAATATTTATATCTCTTTTGGTATGCGTCTTCTTTTTGTTGTAAGGTTATACTTTGTTATTTTCCTCATTACACCTGATTATTTCAATCCTAATAATAAGTTGAACATAATAACATATAACTTTGTATAGGGGCATTTGCATCTATACCCGCTTTTTAAGTCACGTTTTAACTTGTGCCCGCTTTGCAATTGCAAGCGTACCCACTTTTTTGCGTAACTTTAGCATACGGGGCTGAAGCAACAAAGACAATGCACACAAAACTTCAGCATTCTAGTAGACAGGACTGAAGTAGCAAGTGTGCTGAGCCAAGTGTACTGAACTTTTTGTTTGTAATTGCTGAACTTAATCATAGTAGCTGAAGTTTTGTTTTCTATTTGCTGAAGTTTTTGTTTGTAATTGCTGAAGTTTTTATTTTTGTAACTGGCGAACTTCAGTTCTAGAGCTGAAGTTTTTGTTTGTAACTGGCGAACTTCAGATCTAGAGCTGAAATTTTACGGGAAAGAAAAAATTGTCATCATTGTGTTATAATACTTCGCGTTCAAATATACAAGTTTCATTATAAGTTTCTATGTACTGTTCTTAATTAGAACCTTGATAGATTAAGTTTGCTAATGGATAATACTAACTCTATATATAGGAGTACATATTTACTAAGTTGTCGTCAACCTTAAGTATATGCAACACATATACCGGAACTAATCAACATTATACTTGTTGCAATTGTTAATTAGCATATACCTAGAAGATTTTTTTATGGTATTTCAACTAGCGATATATACATTCTTAATTAGTTAAGGTCAGTGGCGGAGCCAGGATTAATACAAAAGGGTGTCAAAAATCTAAATAAGAAGCCAAGAAAAATAGAAATAATGCTGCAATAGGGAATGGAATTTGCAACCTTCCGTCACTTTTGACACCCCTTGACCATTACAATGGGAGTTTGTCTTGTGTCAAGGGTTGTCAACCCATTGTATATATTCAATTTTAAACAAAAAAATACCTATCTATACAGTGTTATTTTTCGGCGAAGTCCCGGACAAGGGTAACTCCGCCCATGGTTAAGGTTATTGGTAATTACCTGCATATAAAGAGAGGAGATGGATCGAAACTTGGTTTTCCTTTTAGCGTTAGCAGGGAGACGAGTACTCTCTTCTTGCATGTCAATTACTGGAAATTTTCACAATCAGCGACGAGGAGGAAAAGGAGAAAGAGAAAGAGGACTGAAGTTGTTTAAAAAGTGGATACAAGTTAAAACTTTAAAAAAAAATGGGTATAGGGTAAATGGGAGTGACCAAATAGAGCGATCCGTGCAATTTTTACCTTTGTATATCAATAAGTTTGATGTTTTAATCTATAGAATCAAGTTTAAATTGTTTTTTAAAGATGCGATTTATTAAAAACGATAACAAAAAATAAGGAGTTCCATTCAAGTTTTTACGATAAAGAAGCAAAGCACAAAGGGTAATTCCCAGCTACTGCAAAGTAGTCAACAACCTCTAGAGGAGAACTCTCCATTGCTCGCATCAGTATCAGTTATAAATTGTACTGAGAGCATATATTCTTTTTAACACTATCTATCTATCTAATTAATTTCTAAAAAATATGTATATGATTGGGCGATTCTTTGTTGGGTAGAATATCATATATTCAAAACGTATTACAAAGAATTGTAGCACGTGATAGTAATAGAGCATCGAGCTGAGTTGTATGCGCAATTTTCGTTAACTGAAGCAAATTATATAGAAGACCAATACAAAAGGTTAGTAATTAATTGCTTTTATATTTCTTGTTTAGATTCTTTTTCAAAGAGAAATGAATAAACAACTATGGAGTACTATATTTTTTTTTCGAAAAATATGTACAAACACTTAAAATAGGAAAATTTCAATTATCATATTTCTAATGTTTCTGGGAGACCCAATAGGTCATTTTGAGTTTTAGCATTTATTTCTGTGCTCCGAGACCTTGATTAGCTCCGTTTAGTGATTCTCGATTTGTGTGCGTAGTCCGTGTCCTTTTCCCAAAAAATTTTATGTGAAAAATTAAAGAAAACATGTATTTTTGCCTTAAAAATAATTTGAGTTGACTACAGTCAATATTTTTGTGTAAACGGATCTGAATCAGTATTTTGACGGTCTCGATGGATTCGTATCGTGATTTTGGACTTGGGCTTATACCCAGAAATGAATTCGGAAGTCTCTAACTTGATTTAATGTGATTTGTTGAAAACTAGTAATTTGAAGGTTTAAAAAATTTCTAATTTGATCGTAGGATGACTTTGCTGCAACCGGATTCGGATTTCGGTTCCTGGACTTGGTATAAGTTCATTTTACTATTTATGATTTGTCTGTAAATTTTGGTTCAGAACAAAGTTGATTTGACTTGATTTGGACGCCCGATTGTAAATTTGAAAGTTCTTATGTTTCTTTGAAAAAATTCATAGATTTTGATGTCCGATTCGTAGTTCTAAGTATTATTTTGGTGATTTGATCGCACGGGGCGAGTTCGTATGATGTTATTTCACTTGTGTGCATCTTTGATTTTCGGATAGGATATAAACCATTTTAGACTTAGGATATTGCTGGTTTTTAGTGATTTCTGGTGTCTGGTGCTTTGTTCTTCGCGATCTCGAAGCCACTCTCGCGATCGCGAAGGGTAAATCGGGTAGGGGTGGGTTTTCTTTTACGTGAGCGCGGAGAAGCTGTCACGAACGTGAAGCATGGAGGAGTTTACCCTTCGCGAATACGACTAGCATCTCGTGAGCACGAAGATTATGGGGCCTGGGAAGGGAGTGTGTCAGTTGTTCTACTCGAACGCGAGCCTTGGCTCGCAAGTGTGAAGGCCAGGGGGGACATGGAATTATGAACGCGTACAATATCTCGCGAACGCGAAGTCTAATAAGTTGTACTGCTTCGTGATCGCATGAGGTGTCTTGCGAACGCGATGAACACCTGACGCCCAGTCTTTAAAACTTCAAAAAATCGGGATTTATCCCATTTTTCACCATTTCAAAGTTTGGGCTCAGCCTAGATGTGATTTTGATGATAAATTTCATCCCAACTTCATAGATTAGTAGATTTTAACTCGTTTTTTCCATTTCATCAACACCCATTGATTTCTAACCTTTGATCTATTCTTCTTCATGGTAGAAATTAGGGATTTAGCTAGAAATTGAGATTTAGACCTCAAATTGAAGTCATATTTCAAAACTAATCACATAATAGAGCTGGGGGTGAATGGATAATTGTATTTTGGTCCGAATCCCGGATTTTAACCAAGCGGATCCGGGATTGACTTTTGTTAACTTTTTTCAAAATTATTAAAGAATAAACCTTTTTCAATCGGGGTAGTTTCTAAGCTTATTTTAAATTGTCTGAACTATGTTTGGTTAGATTTTATTGGTTTGGAGGCTAATTCTAGACGCAAGGCCCCAGTTGAGTTTTGATTTGATTGCGGAATGAGGTAAGTGTCGTGGTTAACCTTGACTTGAGGGATTAGGACTTGCTAGTCTATTTGCAACATGTTTTATGGGGGAACAATGTATATGTGAGGTGAGAGTACTTATGCATTGTTGTTGGGTTAAATCATACGAGTTGAACTTTCCTTGTATTTTATTGCATAGTTAATTATGATATCTATGTTTAGGTTAGATTATTATTTCCTTGATTACTCATGTCGTAAGTATTGACCCTTTTATAATTAGCAAATATTTCTGAAAGTTGAAGTTTGGTATCTTGGAATCATATTTGAGGTTAAGTATATTCTCCTCATTTTTAGTACTCGGATTTATATTATTATTATTGCATTGTAAGGAAGATAGTAAAAGTACGAAAGGTGATATTGTGCCATTGCATTTTATATTATTATATGGTGAAGACAAGAGTAAAAGCACGAAGAGTGATGCTGTGCTATTCATCTCATTTATTCATTATTATATGGTAAGGACGAGAGTAAAAGTACGAAGGATAATGTCGTGCCATTGATCTTGTTTATTCATTATTATATGGTGACGAAGAGAGTAAAAGAATGATGGGTGATGCCATGCCATTCATTTTATTTATATCATTATTGCATGGTGAGGAAGAGAGTAAAACCACGAAGGATGAAGCCGTGCCATTTTCATATAATTGGTTCATCTGATTTTATCGGTTGATGACTTACTTGGCTATTTTGTAATTTCATACCTGCCGCAGCTGTTATATTTGCCCCTTTTTGCATGTTCCCTCCGAGCTTGTACGTTATCATTCTATGTTATTATTGCCGCGCTATATACACTTGTACATATTTATTATGTATGTGTCTTGTCATAGCCTAGTCACTACTCGTCGGGGTTAGGCTCGACACTTAGGAGTATATTGGATCGGTTGTACTCATACTACGCTTCTTCACTTTTTGTGCAGATATTGGTATTGATCCCCACGGTGCATGAGATATATCAGCTTGGATCATTGCATGTAGAGACTCTAGGTAGATCTGCTGGCGTCCACATACCTTGAAGTCCCCCTCCTCCCCCGACTTTTATTGTTCTTTTCTTTCAAACCAGTTTTATTTATTTTTAGAATTGCTTGTAGACTTCTAGTTTCTCGTATACTTGTGATTCCAGATTTCTGGGAGTAAATATTACCATGTAACTTATATCATTATTATGTTAGATTGGGTTTCTTCTTCTCATTGTATACCATCATTGTGTTTTTTAACTGTAAAAATTGGCTATTTAATTATCTCACGTCGGCTCATCTAGCAAGTGGATGTTAGGCGCTATCATGACCTCGAGGATGGGATTCCGGATTGTGACAAGTTGGTATTAGAGCCCTAGGTTGCTTAGGTCTTGCAAGTCATGAGCAAGCTTATTAGAGTCTGGAGGATCAATACGGAGACGCCTGTTCTAATCTTCTAGAGGCTCTGGAGGTTTAGGAAAAATTTCACCTCCTTCTTTCTCTATCGTGTGATTTTATTCTATCATTGATGATTGAACTATTCTATTCTTGTTCTCTCGCAGATGGCAAGAACACGCACAACATCTACAGCTGGGTTGCAACCTTATCCCCCTATTGTAGCCACTACTAGGGGCAGAGGCCGAGGCAGAGGTAGAGCCCAACCTAGAGCTCGAGCAGTGACACCCGCAGTGAAACCTCAAATTGATCATGAGGAGGATATCCCAGCTCAGACCGTACCAGTTGGACCAAGTATGATCCCGTAGGGATTCGCAGCCATTCCAGTGCTTCAGGACGCTCTAGTCCGCTTGGTGGGCCTTATGGAGTGTGTGGCCCAGACTGGTGCATTTCCAGTGACACCGACTGTCTCTTAGGATAGGGGAGGAGCACTGATCCTTCTGTTCACACTCCGGAGCAGATGACTTCCCTATATCAGACTCCAGCAGCCCAGATAGTTGGGGTAGTTCAGCCGGTTGTTGCGGCACATGCCAGGGATATGACTGCTATGTCCTCTAAGGCCTTGATAAGTTTACCAAGCTCTTCCTTTTTCATTTAAGTGGTGCTCCTTCTGAGGACCCACAAAATTACTTAGACCATTGCCACGAGGTGTTAGGCAACATGGGTATTGTTGAGATCAATGAGGTCGACTTTGGCTGTGTTATAGAGGACCGGTTCTGCTAAGCGATGGTGGAGAGCTTATGTGTTGACTAGACCAGCTGGTTCACCTTCACTTACCTGGGATCAGTTTTCACAGTTATTTCGAGTGAAGTTCATTCCTTTCACTCTAATAGAGGAGTGTCACAGATAGCTTGAGCGCCTTCAGCAGGGCGGCATGACTGTCACCTAATATGAGACTCGATTTATGGATCTAGATCGCCTGCCAGCTCCTTACTGAGAGGGAGAGAGTGAGGAGATTCATTGATGGGATCACTTCTAGTATCAGGCTACAGATGGCCAAGGAGACTAGAGATGATATTTCTTTTTCGGAGGGCCTTATAGATTGTCAGACGGATGAGATGGTTCGTGGTTAGGAGAGGGGGTCGGTGTCTGATAAGAGGTCTCATCATTTAGGTAGTTTCAGTGGTGCCTCATCTGGAGGTAGGGGTACTTTTGGTAAAGGCCATCCTCCCAAGCCGTTTCAGTCGACGCTTCAGGCATCACACAGTGCTTCGAGTAGACGTGGTCCTTATGTATCTCATCCTGAGCAGCTAGCCTACAGGGCACCATCAGCTTCTATTATTGTAAATTATGTTTATCGCTCGTGTGTGATTTAAATCGATAGCCTTGAGACTAGTTTAGATCTCCTACTTCTTGATATAGTGGACTTTGATGTTATTTTGGGCATGGGTTGGTTGCCACCTTATCATGCTATATTGGACTATCACGCCAAGAAGGTGACCTTATCCATGCTAGGGTCGCCCCAATTAGAGTGGAGGGGTACTCCTGGTCATTCTACCAACAGGGTTTATTTCTTATGTGAAGGCTTGGCGTATGGTCGAGAATGGATGTCTAGCATATTTGCCCTATATTTATGATTCCAGTGTAGAGTTCTTTCCATGGATTCAGTAACAGTTGTGCATGAGTTTCCTGAGTTGTTTCCTGTAGATCTACCGAGGATGACACTCGACAGAGATATCGACTCATGTATTGATTTGGCTTTGGGCACTCAGCCCATTTCTATCCCACCATATTGTATGGCCCCTCCTGAGTTGAAGGAATTGAAGGAGTAGTTGCAAGATTTACTTGATAAGAGATTCATTAGACCTAGTGTCTCGCCTTGGGGTGTGTTGTGTTGTTTGTAAAGAAGATGGATGGTGCGATGAGGATATGCATACACTATCGGCGGTTAAACAAAGTCGCAACCAAGAACAATTATCCGTTACCGAGGGTTGGTGACTTATTTGATCAACTTTAGGGTACCAAAGTATTTTCGAAGGTTGATTTGAGATCGGGCTACCATTAATTGAAGATTAGGACATCAGATGTCCCTAAGACAGCTTTTCAGACTCGGTATAGACATTATGAGTTCCTAGTGATGTCATTTGGGCTGACAAATGCCCCAACCATATTTATCGATTTGTTGAACCGGGAAAGCCCTACTTGGATTCTTTTGTGATTGTATTCATTAATGATATCTTGATCGACTATCGTAGTCGAGAGGAGTATGAACAACATCTTCGAGTTGTACTTCAGACTATGAGGGACAATTAATTATATGCCAAATTTTCAAAGTGAGAGTTTTGGTTGGATTTGGTTGCATTTTTTGGGCATGTTGTATCTGCCGAGGGCATTAAAGTGGATCCTAAGAAGATTGAGGCAGTTCAGAATTAGCCTAGACCTATGTCAGCTATAGAGATTCGAAGCTACCTAGGTTTGATGGGTTATTATTGCCGGCTCGTGGAGGAATTTTCATCCATCATGGTCCCATTGACTAGATTGACCTAGAAGGGTGCTCGATTCAGGTGGTTCGACGAGTGTGAGTTGAGATTTCAAAAGCTCAAGATTGCTTTGACTGTAACTCCAGTGTTGGTATTGCCCACCAGTTCATGATCCTACACAACGTATTATAATGCATCGCATATTGGGCTCGGTATAGTATTGATGCAGGATAAAAGGGTGATTGCATATGCGTCTAGGCAGTTGAAGGTTCATGAGAAGAATTACCTTGTTCATGACTTGGAGTTGGCCCCGATTTTTCATGTATTGAAGATTTGGAGGCACTACCTCTACAGTGTGTCATGTGAGGTATTCACAGATCATTGGAGTCTGTAGTATTTGCTTAAGCAAAAAGGATCTCAATTTGAGGTAGCGGAGATGGTTAGAGCTGTTGAAAGACTATGATATCACCATTTTGTATCATCCCGGAAGGTCAATGTGGTTGTCGATGCCTTGAGTAGAAAGACTATATGTATGGCTAGCCTTGCATATATTCCAATTGTAGAGAGGCTGCTAGCATTAGATGTTCAGGCCTTGGCCCATCAGTTCATGAGGTTATACGTTTTGGAGCCTAGTCGTGTTCTAGCTTGCACGATCTCTCCGTCTTTTTTTGTATGAGTGCACAACGGGCGTCAGTATGACGACCCCCATTTGCTTGTCCTTAAGGACACGGTGCGGCACAGTGGTGCCAAGCAAGTTACTATTGGAGATGATGGGGTTTTACAGATGCAGGGTCGGATTTGTGTGCCCAATGTGGATGGGCTTTGGGAGTTGATTCTTTAGGAGGCTCATAGTTTGCGATATTTCATTCATCCAGGTGTCACCAAGATGTATCAGGATTTAAGGTAGCATTATTGGTGGAGAAGAATGAAGAAGGATATAATTGCATATGTGGCTCGGTGTTTGAATTGCCAGCAGGTAAAGTACGAGCATCAGAGGCCCGACGGTTTGCTTCAGAGACTTGAGATTCACGATTGGAAGTGGGAGTGTATTACCATGGATTTTGTTGTTGGGATCCCATAAGCTTTGAAGAAGTTTGACGTAGTATGGGTCATTATGGACAGGTTGACCAAGTCGCCACATTTCAGTCCACTAGCATTTACCTATTCTTTAGAGTGGTTGGCAGAGATCTATATCCGCGAGATCGTTCATATTCACGGCATTCCGGTTTCCATTATTTCTAATTAGGGAACACAGTTCACATCGCACTTCTAGAGGTCTGTACAATATGAGTTAGGCACACGGGTTGGGTTGAGTATAATATTTCACCCCAGACGGATGGACAGTCCGAGCGCACCATTCAGATATTGGTGGATATGCTTCATGCCTGCGTTATGGATTTTAGGGTTCTTGGGATCAATTCTTGCTATTTGTAGAGTTTGCCTACAACAGAAACTACTAATCGATTATTCAGATGGCTCTCTATGAGGTAATATATGAGAGGCAATGAAGTTCACTGATTAGTTGGTTTGAGATGGGAGAGGCTCGGTTGTTGGGTACCGATTTGGTTCAGGATGCCTTGGAAAAGGTCAAGATGATTCAGGATCGACTTCGTGTAGCTCACTTTAGGCAGAAGAGTAATGTCGATCGTAGAGTTTGTGATGTTGCATTCATTGGTGGAGAGAGTGTTTTGCTCTGGATTTCACCCATGAAGGGTGTGATGAGGTTCGGGAAGAAGGGCAGGTTAAGCCCTAGGTATATCAGACCCTTTGAGATTTTTGAGAGAGTTGGTGAGGTGGCTTAAAAGCATGCATTGCCACCTAGCTCATCAGCAATCCACCAGCGTTTCATATTTCCATGCTCCGGAAGTATCACGGTGATCCATCCCATGTATTAGATTTCATATTAGTCCAATTAGACACATATTTGGCTTATAAGGAGGAGTCAGTGGCCATTTTAGCCTGTCACGTCCGAAAGTTGAGGTCTAAGAGATATCCTTCTGTTCGAATGCAGTGGAGAAGTTAGATGGTCGAGGCAAATACATGGGAGTCTGAGTCTGATATGTGGAGTAGATATCCATACCTTTTCACCAATCCAGGCACCTTTTTATGCCCGTTCGAGGACGAACATTTATTTTAGAGGTGGAGAATATGATGACCTGATAGGTCCTTTTAAGGTTTAGCCTTTATTTTTGTATTCCGAGACCTTGATTAGATCTGTTAAGTGATTCTCGATTTGCGTGAACATTTCGTGTTTTTTTCCAAAAAACGTTTATGTGAAAAATTAAAGAAAACGTGTATTTTTGCCTTAAAAATGATTTGAGTTGACTACGGTCAATATTTTGTATAAACGGACCCGAATTAGTATTTTGACGGTCCGGATAGGTCCGTATCATGATTTTAAACTTGGGCGTATGCTCAAGATTGGATTCAAAAGTCGCTAACTTGATTTATCGTGATTTGTTAAAACTAGTAAATTGAAGGTCTAAATAAATCCTAAGTTTAACCATAGGTTGACTTTTTTGCTATCGGGTTCAGATTTTGGTTCCGAAACTTGGTATAGGTTCATTTTACTATTTATGACTTGTTTGTAAAATTTGGTTCAGAACGTAGTTGATTTGACTTGATTCGGATGCTCGGTTATAAATTTGAAAGTTCTTAAGTTTCTTTGAAAAAATTCATACATTTTGATTCTCGATTCGCATTTTAGGTGTTATTTTGGTGATTTGATCATGCGGGTCGGTTCATATGATATTATTTTACTTGTGTGCATGTTTGGTTTGGAGCCCGAGGGGCTTGAGTGAGTTTCAGATAAGCTACAGACCATTTCAGACTTAGAAGATTGGTCGTTTTCAGGAATTTCTGGTGTCTGGTGCTTCATTCTTCGCGATCGCGAAGACACTCTTACAATCGCGAAGGGTAACTTGGGCTGGGGTGGATTTTCTTCAATGCGAACACGAAGAAGTTGTCGCGTATGGGGATTCTGCCCTTCGCAGATGCGGCCAACATCTCGCGAACACGAAGGTTATGAGGCTTGGGAAGGGAGCGGGTCAGTTGTTCTTCGCGAACGCGAAGGACGGGGGGAGAGGACACTGCGAACGCGACAACAACTCTTGAATGCAAAGATAGTAGGTCGTAATGCTTCGCGATCGCATCAGGTGTTTTTCGAACGCGATGAACAACCGATGCCCAATCTGTAAAACTTCAGAAAAATCAGGATTTATCCCATTTTCACCATTTCCAAGTTTGAGCTCAGCCTAGAGGAGATTTTGAAGAAACATTTCATCCCAACTTCATAGGTTAGTAGATTTTAACTCATTTTCTTCCATATCCATCAACACCCATTGATTTCTAACCTATCTATGCTTTTTCATAGTAGAAATTATGGATTTAGGTAGAAATTGGGGATTTTGAAAAATTGAGATTTAGACCTTAAATTGAGGTCGGATTTTAAAACTAATCACATAATTGGGCTCTGGGGTGAAAGGATAATTAGATTTTGGTCCGAATCTCATTTTTTGACCAAGCGGGCCCTAGTTGACTTTTTCCAAAATTATTAAAGAATGAACCATTTTCACTCGTGAGTGGTTATTAAAGCTTATTTTGAATTGTTTAAACTATATATTTGGTTAGATTTGATTGGTTTGGAGGCAAATTCTAGAGGCAAGGACCCGGTTGAGATTTAATTTGACTGTGAAACGAGGTAATTATCGTGGTTAACCTTGACTTGAGGGAATATGACTTTTTATAGTCTAGTTGCTACGAGTTTTACGTGCGGGAGCAAGTATATATAAGGTGACGAGTACTTATGCATTGTTGTTGGGTTAAAACATGCAGGTGAAACTTGTTTTCTTGCATTTTATTGCTTAGTCAATTATGATATCTATGTTTGGGTTAGATTATTATTTCCTTGATTACTCGTATCGTAATTATTGCCCTTTTAATAATTAGAAAATATTTCTGGAAGTTGAAGTTTGGTATCTTGGCATCATATTAGAAGTTAAATATATTCTCCTCATTATTTATTACTTGGATTCATTTTATCATTATTGCATGGTGAGGAAGAGAGTAAAAGTACGAAGGGTGATGCATTGCATTTTACATTATTATATGGTGAGGACGAGAGTAAAAGCACGAAGGGTGATGCCGTGCCATTCATCTAATTTGTTCATTATTATATGGTAAGGACGAGAGTAAAAGCACAAAGGGTGATGTCATGCCATTCATCTCGTTTATTCATTATTATATGGTGACGAAGAGAGTAAAAGCACGAAGGGTGATGTCGTGTAATTCATTTCACTTATTTCATTATTGCATGGTGAGGAAGAGAGTAAAAGCAAGAAGGGTGATGCCGTGCCATTTTCATATCATTGGTTCAGATGATTTTATTGGTTGATGACTTATTTGGCTATTTCGTGATTTCATACCTGACGCAGCTGTTATATTTGCCCCTTTTTGCATGTCCCCTCCAACCTTGTACATTATTATTCGCTATTATATTGCTGCTTTATATATACTTGTACAAATTTATTACGTAGGTATGTTGTTATAGACCCGTCACTACCTCGTCGAGGTTAGGTTCGGCACTTACGAAGTATATTGAATCGGTTGTACTCATATTACATTTCTGCACTTCTTGTGCAGATACTGGTATTGATCCCCACGGTGCGTGAGGTGCATCAGCTTGGATCATTGCACACGGAGACTCGAGATAGATCTGCTGGCGTCCGCAGACCTTGAAGTCCTCTCGCTCCCCCCACTTTTACTGTTGTTTGCTTTCGAACCAGTTGCATTTATTTCAGACTTTGCTTGCAGACTTCTAGTTGCTCGTGTACTCGTAACTGCGGATTTCTGGTAGCAAATATTACCATGTGACTTATATCAATACTATATTAGATTGGGTTTCTTCTTTTCTTTGCATATCACATTGTGTTTTTAACTGTTAGAAATTGACTATTTAATTATCTCACGTCGACTTGTCTTGTCAGTGAATGTTAGGCGACATTACGATCCCGAGATTGGAATTTCGGGTCGTGACAATTTCTTTTTTGAAGGAACGGAAAGTGTGCTTCTTACAGGTGATACTGAAATGTCTTAAAAAACATAAAATATTAAAACAAGCATATCAATAACACAGTCACAAACCAGTCTATTTAGAATAAAGTTCACAAGCTAGAGTTGCTTCACATGCAAATTGGATTACAACCAACATTACAGTAAAATTTATTCTGAAAATAAAAACGAGTACACTCTCGAATCTGTCGAGAATTTTTATTTATTATCCTCTCTCTGCATCATCATGGGATTCTTCTTCCGTTGCCGAAGTAGTTCTTAAGGCGGCACTTGCATTTGCAACGTTTCTTGACACTAGAAATAAAAATAAAAATATTATTATTGGGAAATTAATAAATTATGTTTGATAATAAATGATGTTTAACAAGTAAAACAAGGAAGTTATTATCAAGAAATGAAAACAATGAGATTCAAACCCAAGAATCCTTTCTGCTCGAAGCAGCTCCTGCTTAATTTGATTCACCTCTCTTTGCATCGACTGAGAGAGAGGAAAAAGAAAAAGATATAATTATATGACGAATAAGTAAAGTTAACAGAGCTGATAATTATTGTTTAAAAAATGGAAAGAATTTATGGAAATATATATAGTTACCTCAAGCCTGGAGTTGAATTATGATGCATGTAAGTTGAGACATGATAAAAGAAAATAGAAAATATATTATTAATTAGTATCAGACTTGGTACAAATACATGGTATATAATAAAACATGGCAAAAGAATAAAATATTATTAGTCTTTTTTTGCATCTACACTATAGATTTTATACCAATGCTCCTACATATTTTTAACGCCCAATTTTATTTATCAAATAAATTAAAAGAGTGTGTGTGAGAGAGAGAACGAACCAGGCCCGTCTTGCAAGTCGAAACATAAGTGCATGTTGTGACATCATCTGAAAAATCGCCTGTTGATGTTTGTACAACAGAAATCAGATAAAAAAATGCACATAAGACAACATCCACCGACCATTTTCTTTGCAAATGAGACCATTGACGTCAAAAAAAGCTTGACTTTATAAAAAAAGTATTCTTAAAGATTTGTCCAAGTAATTAAATATAATTTGTAAATCGTGTTTATTATAAGCTTAACATCACAAAAATGAAATAGACCTCAAAATACATATTTGGTTGTCAAACTTTAGGTCTTAAGTGATTTTGAAAATGATGAGTCTAAAACATGGTTTTTTTCCATATTGGCAATAAGAAAGCTAATAACCAAATTAATGACCAAGGTAAATTTTAATATCTCTACAAGTTAAATATTACCATCTTTGGAAATCAAGATCACCTATTAATAACGAAAGTACAATCGAGGTAAAATTTAACGTCTGAAAAAGCTAAAATATCATTATATATTGAATTTTTATTGTTGTTGTTATTGATAAAAACAAAAAAAAGTAATAACGAAATCAACGACTAGCTAGTATAAGATTTGACCTGTCTGCGACGTGATTCAGTGGTGTAGTCAACATTGCTGCTGGTGATGCTACAACATAAGTAGAACAAAATCAAGGGAAAGTTAATCTAACAAATCAAGTGAAATATTTTTTGTTGTTGTTTTGTTACGTAATACACCAAACCCCGTCAATGAAAAGAAAAGGACACAAACACGCGTACACAACACCATACTCTTTATTACTCAACATTTAACTGTGATTTGTGACATCACATGCACATGACTCATTTTAAGGTTTTAGCTCACCCGTTAAAAAATTATTTAATAGCATTAATTATAAGGCGTTGATTATTTCAAATCATGCTGAAATACAAATGATTGAATAGCTACTAAAATTAGAAAAAAGATCACTTGCTTAATTTAAAAGCTAGAAAAATCATTCAGTTGATAGATCCTTTTGCATGGCCTTTGAAACCTAAATCAACAAAAGAATAGATGTCAACCCATACACCGCCACAAGATTATTTAAATAGAAAGAGAAAATAATAAGAAACAAAAAGAAGAATTGAAGAAAAAGGAACTTCAAGTGGATTTACATTTTGACATGAAGGTCAAAACGTATATTTGTAAACTCTATTATTTCTTCTTTTTTTTTTTTGAAATAGGGTTATAGAAAAAGGATAGCTAAATGCACGAAACATCTCGGGTTCCGTTATAGGATCACTAAAAAAGTAAAAATGGCTCACCTTGAATGATCAGTGACAGTGTTGCTTGAGTGAGCAGAAGAAGCTCCATTCTCAATCTCCTTGATAGCCATTGCGTAAAAGCACCAAACAGAAGAACAAAAACTATTAAAATCAAGAATGAAAACTGAACTGAACTCTCTTTCTCTAGTTTAGATCCAATGCTTTGATAAAAGAAATGCAGGAAAATGAGCAGATTTATAGGAACTTTTTCTAGTGGTATTCTGTTAATTCACATTCAGCAAATTTGTACCAACTTGAAGTGAGTGACGTTTGGGTTTGCATGTATGAGTTTTTCTTTCTTGCATGAATTTAACAAGTGTTGTTTACTCTTTAGAAACTTGTCGGTAATGCATCACATGAAACCTTCTTCTGAGAATTTTTTTTTGATCTCTTTAGCCTCACTGAAAAAGAAAGAAAATAAAGTGTTTGAGGACAAAATGCCACGACTTTTTTGGCCTTTTCGTTCTCTCTTTAGTATCACTCTAAACAAGGAATAAGTAGTTTGAAGAAAAGTTTTCCTTTTAGGGATAGGGTTGTTATGTTGAAAGTGGTAAACATTTTAAGTCAGTCTTGTTTCTGTAGCTAATTACAATGATAGGTCCATGGTATTTGTGTAGTCAGTAATATCTACTACTCCTAAATGATTAATGATCAAATATTCAATTCGCAAGATCTAGTACTTTGGATAGTGTGACTGACAAAAGGAATATGCATTGAAGCATTTATGATAAAATAAAAACTTGTACATGGAATAGTTGAAATGGAGAGAAGTAAAGGATCTTTATGCAAATAAATGGGTTTCCTTTTTTTTTTTTTAACCGGATATGATAACAAGATTAAGTAGATGTTTAATATACTATAGAACTATCTATTCCATTAAAATTAGGGTATAAAAGAAAAAGAAGTTATATTAACTTGAGGACAATGTTCACCTTTTATTCCTTTAATTTACTTTTGTCGCGCATAGTACAACGATTATTCTCGTGTGCTCTAAAGTGACGTTTATCTTTTAGTAATAAGTACATTCCGATGCCAACAGTTGTACGCATACGTCAGCTATTCACGTGTGCTTGTAAATGACGTATAATTTCTGGTAATAAATATATTTGGAAGACGTCAATAATGGCGATTCTAACTATAAAAGAGAAAAAGACAACCTCACTTCAAAATTAGGGTTTTAATTTAGGAAAGTGTAAAAGCAAAATACTTATATACAAAATTCCATTATCGTGGACCTATTTGATTAATTTAGGTTAAGTACCTATGTGAATAATAATCTTCTTAAATTACAATCGTTATATACGTGCACATAACATCGTAGCTATATATGTACCGATCATTATAACCTTTGATACATGTGCATTCATATTGATATTTCCCCTTCAAGTTGGAGGATGAAGAATGTTCAATGCTTCATGTTGAGCTGAGCTACGACTGATGATTAATAAGCAGTGATTAAAGAACCATGTCTCTTAAAGATGTCTGTCGCCCTTATAAATTAAATAGGGATAATGATTTGTTATGCCTATGTCAAAAAACCAGGGCCCTTGGAGTAAGTTGACCAGGAGCTGCAAACTAATTCCTAATGCAAGTAGGATTTCTTGAAAATTTATCTGGTGAGCTACAAGTATTATATCAGCTGGAGGAATTTGTGGTCAATAAGGATTCATTAATTATTACACTGCATAAAAAGAATATGGCTGTGAAGTTGGGGATATTTAAGGAAACTAACTCATATTTGAGATTGTTTTCTTTAATCGAATTATTCTATGTATTGGAGCAAAAATTAGAGATGTTTACGACCAACTTCACTCCTATATAGGGCATCACATTGATATTATTGCCTCTTATGCTATTTCATAGATCTACCACAAAGTCACTCATGACAAATAACATTCATAACAAGAAACTACTTTAAATGATTCAAGCTTCACAACTAAAGAACCTAGTCTAAAGAAGATGTTGTCTAGTTCTTTAGTTATTAAATCTTAAGTCATTGCTCTTAAATTGTTATCAATTTTGCTTTTGAGGACACTACATGTAACGACCCGATCGGTCTTTTTGCTTTATAGAATTCCGTTCCCTTAAATAAAATTCCTCGTACGTGCTTTTACTGTTTTATGACTTGCGGGGATGGTTAGTTTAGAATTTGAAAAGGTTCGGATTAAAATCGGAGCACTTGGTTCCTTAAGGTTGGCTAAAAGGGCCAAGTTTGACTTCGATCAACATTTTAAGTAAACAACCTCGAAATCGGGATTTGATTATTCCAATAGGTTCGTATGATGATTTTCGACTTGGGCGTATGTTCGGATCGGGTTTTGGATAACCCGAAAACGTTTCGATGCCTAATAGTGAAAGTTGGATCTTTGAAGTTTTTTTAAATCACTTTTCTATATATATAACATAAGGTACAACAACGAAGGGGGGCATAAACCTGACCTCCAGACATATGATGAAAGAACACTTGGTTGTCCACACTTGACAACCAAATGGATCCTGAATGCTACGATGGGTTAGACCTATAATGATATTCCAATTATCTACCCATAAATGATAGATAATTGGATATACAAAATAACGCTGAAGTAAGCCTAGGTCAGCTATACAAAATTGCAAAAGTGATCCTAAATCTACAAAAGTATTGAAATGGACTATCACCTTCCATATACTAACAATTCTACATCTAATAGCAGTGTAGAAATTCTCTATTGATTGAGGCAAAAAACATGTGAAAATGGATAGAGCTATCTTCAACTCTGCTTTTACATTGAATACAAAGAAAGCTAGGTTGAAGATAGTTATCAAAAAGACCCAGAGAACTGGGTTGAGTAACTGTTGCTTGTTACTGTTGACAGAAGGGAATGAGCACTATCTTGCTTTTGTCCTATAGAGCTTTTGGCCCGGAACTAATTTCTGGTTGGTGGGAATACTGTTGCCATGAGCGTGCTTTTTTTTTTTGCTTGCTGAAATCAGATAGATGAAGAAGGTAATGTGACTAGGTCTGAGTCCCTAGAAATTTCTTGCTTTGGACTTGAATGGTTGGCAGGTTGTTGTGAATGTTGCTGCATAAAATCAGGAGATAGAGGGATTGCTTGGTAGAGTTTGCTTTGTGCAAGCAGAGGGCATCATATTTGGAGCTGTTGTTGACATAATGGTGAAGGTATCTTGGTTGTGATGTTTACTATAACATGTGTACAAGAGTTGAAGAAATGATGTGTGTGCGTGGAGATGAGCTGGGAGATGTATTGGCAAACTTGGTAAAATTGATGAACTTTCAGTAGAATGAGCATCTGAGATGTTGATAACACTGACTGAAAGTGCAGCAATTCACCAAGCTAGTTTCATGTAGCAAACATGTTAGTGAAAGAAGACCTTACTTCCAGGTTCTTGCGGGGTTTGGAACTGAGTATTGGTATAGGGAGGGCGATGTTATCTCTGCTTTTGGTTGAGCAACTGCTTGAAAGTTCTTGTGCTAGGTGCAGGCAGTTTTATAGATGTTTCTGTGGTTGAGAGGAAGAACAATAGGTGGGGAAGGTACAAGTGCAGATATAAAGAGTCTTATTGAGGGCTGAAGTTGGAGCTGATGCTTTATGGAAATGGCGGTGTGCTTTATCCAGTTGATATATTTCTAGGGGAATGAACATCATGGATGCTACTACTACACTCTGAAGATATATCACTTGTTTGAGCTTGAGGAGAAAGATGGAAACTGCAAAAAAGAGAGCTGAGTTAGGTAAGAATTAAGCATTTCTGCCCAGATATCTAGATTTGATTCTGTCATGAGGTTCAATGTTTTCTGCATTCAAGTTCTTGTATAAACTTGATGCAACATGACTGAGGATATGTGATTATTAATTGATGTCGGTGGGTGTTTTGTTGGTTATATGAGTATTTATGTGGGTTCTTGTGTTAGGAGGGAAGAAAGAGGGTGCTGTTGTGTTCTTCCATGGATAGTGAAATGAGAATGTATCTGTGAGATCCAATTATGTGTCTTATAGGGTGCACTTCCTTCTCTCTATAATCCATATCCATTCTTTGTTGAGATTCCAGGAGAATAAGCACAATTTTTTATACCACACCCTGAAATAACAACAAAGAGCTGGGTAGGTCATAGGATAGAAAAACCTGCAAAAGAGCAAACATAATTAGTGAAAACTTTGTAACTGTACAGTTCCACAAGAAGGAGGAACTGTTATTATTGTTGCTGCAATACTCGGTGGTAGTTTGGGTTGTTGAGACTATCCCACTATGTTGATTATGGTCGACCATAAGCATTAGAGTTGTCAAGAAGCATCGGTGGTGGTAATACCACATCTGCTTCAGGTGCAGTAGCCTGTTGTGATGGAAACCTAATTTTCCTGGTCTTCTTGTGCCTAAATGCTGGGGGTACCTAGAGAGTCATATTGGATCTGACCTTTTATTTGATTAGGCAGTAAGGAGAGTGAGGTATAATTTGTAAGAGTTAGTAGTTGATGGCTGAGCTTTGATAGAGAGTCAGTAGGACAGTTGGCTTCTCTATATGTATGTGAGCCAATGAACACCTCACATTGATGACAGAGGTTTGAGGGCTGCTGAAGTTTCATCTTCATGGACCAAGGAAACCCTTTGCCATTGTTTAACCATTTAACTAAGAGAGCAGAGTTTGATTCCAGGTAGATCATAGAGTATCCATTACTCAAACACCATTTGATACCTAAGAGTACTGCTTCAAATTATGCAAGGTTATTGGTATCTTCCCCTAATGGTGCAATAATGGCATGTATGAAACTACAGTTATGATCCTTAATAATCACCCCTGCACCAATCTTTCTTGGATTTGTGAGCACACTCCCATCACTGTTGATCTTCACAAAGCCATGTATTGGTTTCTTCCAAGCTACCTGGGTGGAGATGGTTTGAGGTTGGAGGTTCTCAATGAAGGAGTATAAGTCCTTCCATCTAATGGGCTATTTGGTTTCTGGATAGCTAGCTCGAAGCAAAAGTATGATGTAAGAGTTAATAGAGAATAAAAATCTGGTCAAGGAGGATGGTTTGACTCCATATTTGGCACTGCAACTATTCGTCCACAAATTCCAATATATTATGATAGGCAAGGTATTTAAGATAAGTCTTTGTACTTCATTGTGACTGCTAAGCAGCCACCACTTCATCAAAAGTAGCCTGAGTGGCATGTCTTCAGTTTGAATTCCAACTGGCCCTCCAAATTTCCTCCACACAATTCTGGCAAAGTTACCCACACTAAAGAGGTGGTTGACTGTTTCACTGAAATGATCTGAGCAAAAGCACACCTAGAAACAGTAGGATTGCTAAAAACTAGCACCCTGTCATCAGTTGGAAGTTTATTTCTGAGGGATCTCCATAAACAAAAGAACCACTTGAATGGAATCTTTTGGTGCCATGTCATCTTATTGGAGAGGTTGGTGCTTCTTTTTTCTGATTAGTTCCCATGCAGAAGCATAAGTGAACCTACCATAAGTAGTACGGGTCTAGATAATTTCATCTTACAAGTTGTTGTTAAAAAGTATAGGGTTCTGAGTGATCAAATGGAACAGATTCTACTGGCTATTGTTCCAAAAATAGGAGACTGAAACATTTCCAGGTCTGCCTCCTTCATTTCTATGAGCTGCTAGAGGGCCTGACCCCATCCAGTTATCCTACCAAAAATTGCAATTTCCAGAGTGAAGTCTCTATTGGATGTTCTTTTCAACTTCTTTCTTTTTAACCGTCAATCATTTCCATGCTAATGTCTTGTCTAATATTGATTTCCATGAGAAGGGGATTGTGGTCTGACCCTATTAAAGCTAAATGGGAGACTAAAGTAGAGGGAAATGCATATGACCATTGATTGTTCACAAGACCTCTTTCTTATCTTTTCCAAATAATAGAGACTTGCCCTCTACCATTGGACCAGGTGTATTTAGGACCATAAAAACCTAGGTTTTCCAGTCCACAGTCTTCAATCATGCAGAGACTCTTGCTCATTTGGTATGGAATTCCCCCTATCTTCTCTTCAACCGAGGAAATTACATTGAAGTCTCCAATTACACACCATGGAGTCATAGATGACAGATTTGTGCCTTAACATCTCCTAGAGAGGTCTTCTCAGAATTCGAGTACATTTTGCATAGATTACTATGAGGAAAAAAGAGTTGTTATTTTCAAAATGTTTCATCTCTAGGGTGAGTTGTTGTTCATCATGATCAGTCACTGAGGCAGTGAACTCTTTGTCCCAAAAAATCTAGATTTAATTATTAACAATGGAGGCCGCCTAGTGCCTGGAGAGTTGGATATTGAAATGGTTGATATGGAGGATGGAGTTTGAAGGAAAGGTTCTAAGACTGCAATAAAGGATAATTTATGAATATGTTTTAGAATTCCGAGCCTTTCAATAGCTCCATAGGTTCTGATGCCTCTTGCATTCCAAAGGATTGTACTAATCATTGGAATGTGGAGGAGGTTTTGTGGGTTGGTGGGACATTGCTACTCCTAGTAGCTTTGCTTTTGGTGATCATTGGTGAAGGTCTCTTTCTAGATGGAATTCTTGTAAGTGCAACATTGTCCTCCTTTGGATATCCATTTACTACAACAATCTGAAGATCACATTGAAGTTCTTCCTCATGATCTTCCTTACTAGATCCTTTTTCATCATTTTGATCCCCCATTATGTCATCCTTTGATTGTATTGACCTGTATTCATCTTCCTGTGGAGGATAGCTGCTTAATGGCCATTCCTCTAGGACCTTTTCGATTGGATGCAAATATTGGCTTTCTTTGAGATAATTGGGGAGAGCAGGAGTGATTTTATGTGTTTTGGATGAGTGGTTATCATTATTGGTTGGTCCACCTGCGGTTGTTTTTTTTTTTGGACAAGAGAGGTTGGGAATGGGAAGGATTGGCAATTACAACATGTTGGTAAATAGGGGCTTCCTCTAGTTCATTTGGAATAAGGCTACATATTTTCTAGGCAACAAGGCTCAAAAAAGGATTGGCATCAGGAAGCTTAGTATGTTCATTAATACTAATTCCTACATTCTGTTTTCTCATAGGTTTTCTTCTTTTTTGATTAGGTTTGTTCCTTGATTTTTGTGGTTGGATTTGGAAATTAGCTACAACAAGAGCTTTTAGTTTAAGCAAGGCTCTAATTTGAGCAGAGTGATCTTCTTCAGAGCTAAAGTTCTCAGAGCCCTCCTCATTATCCATATTTTCTGACTGTTGTGCCATTTGTTTGTCTAAATTTGAAACTATGGTGGTAGGGGTTGATTGGTCAAATCCTATGGTTAGTCAATTATGCATAAGGACACTCATGCAAAACATGAGGAATCCCAACCCCTATTGGTACCCCTTCCTGTTTATCTATTGGTTTATCCTAACAATACTCCATTCCTCCTTGAACATCCTTTTCTGACATATTAACACTAGGTGTAATGGATTGATCAATAGTTAGGGTGACTTGTTCCTGGACACCTGGAGTCACCAATTGAGAGCTAGAACCATATCTGACTTCTTGTTCTGCATGATGGATGCATTGCTGACATTCTATTGTGATGGTTATTTTGGTATGTATGCC
Source organism: Nicotiana glauca (assembly GCA_026770625.1). Lineage (NCBI taxonomy): Eukaryota > Viridiplantae > Streptophyta > Magnoliopsida > Solanales > Solanaceae > Nicotiana > Nicotiana glauca. The sequence goes on from MU742313.1 coordinate 43,637, forward strand.
TGCTGCTGTTTCTTGCTTTAGTTAGTGCCTTTGAAGGTCTTTTTCTTTTAGGTTTTCCATTCATCTTTTAATGTTTCAGTAACTGCATTCGGTTGATTTATTTGCTTTTGGTTCTCTGTTACATTTTTCTTGTTTTGGTCTTGTACAATTGCCTTTGGTTTTTCTCCTTGTGTCTTCTTTTGGTTCTTGCTAGTATCTGCATCCTCTTTGGCCTTGTTTTTGTTACTGATCTGGGATTCACTAAATTTAGTAGCTTCTTCTTCTTCCTTTCTTCGTTTCATTTCCTCATCTCTACTTCTATTTTGGCATGCATATAGAGAGTATCCCTGGTGTCTACAGTAGTTACAATATGCAGGAACATTTTCATATTGCACTTCAAGCCACTGACCATCTCTATTAACATCTTGGTCTTCATCATAACCTATCCAAACATGACTAGGTCTTTCTTTAGTAAGGTCAATTTGCATTTTTTACTTTGGCCACACTACCTCTTGTTTTTTGAAAGGTTGCCAAGTCTAGAAAGAGAACCTCACTAACAGGAGATAACAAAGGGGTGAGTATCTCCATATAGTAAAGGTGCCAGGGAAGTTCAAGGATTACAATCCATACTGTAACAATTGGGGAGTCCTCGTTAGGATTGAATACTGGATTCCATGCTTCAATTTTTATCATTTGGCCTTGGATGTACATGTACTGCTTGGTCTATACCGTGGAGTCGTCATATTTGTTGTCCAAGTCAATGTACACTATTTTTCATTGAAATGAGCTATTTTGACACCACCTTTAAGTTCAGTTTGAGCTATAAAGCTTTTCCTGATCACTTACATCTTGGGCATGGTGTTTGCAAACTTTCCCACTACTGTATATTTGCATATGTTAGCGAATTTCACCATAGAATCCTCTCTTCTGAAGATAACTGTTGGTTTGCCTTGCTTGGTAGTGATAATGGGATAGGAGAAATCAAATGGGGCTATCTTTGCATCATGCCTAGCTCTCAACCTATTGACATACGAGTGTGTGACTGTTGGTTGTGATGGAGGAAGGACATTATCAGGTTGTTTATTTTTGTTCTGGATGGTATTGGGTTGTGGATTGGTGACTATAGGAGTATTGGGTTGGGAAGGTTGCGCAACTTTTTCCTATGGTTTTGGGTTATTCTTTTGGTTCTATTATGGAATGTTTGGTCTCTCAAAGTTTAAAGACACCTTGAGGGGAGGAGTGCGGATTGATTTATTGGAGTTTTTAGTAGTTGAGGGGTCTTGATTACCTAGGTTGGACTGCACTGCTACAATAGGAACTGATGGAACAGTGTTATTGCATGCATCCAATTGTTGAGGGTTTTGAGATTGTGCTTTTTTGTGGTGGTCAGAAGTAGTGGCAAGAGCATTTGTTGTGGCAGTAAGAATGCTATCCATTTGGATTTTCTCAGCTTTGACAGTTGGGACACTAATGTCGACCCCTTATGTAAATGGTGAAGAAGACAACAAATGATCATCATTTTTTTGAATTGGTTCTTGTAAATTGACTTGATGACTATCTTTTGGAGGACCTTTGGAAGCATGAATAAAGGATTTCCCCTCAGTATGGACCTTAGAGATGGCTGTGGCATTTTGTCGAGCACCTAACTTGCTCAACTCTGTAGAGATAGACTTTTGCGGAACTGGGGCAATTGGGCTATTGATGTTGTGGTTTGAGATGTTAGAGACAATCTCTACTGCATCGGAAATCAGTTCGCATTGGTTTCTATCAATTTGGTCCGCCAGAACACCATTTCTGGCGACCTAGGGCATAGAATAGAGTTGTGGCGCATCTGGGACGACGATTGGTACAGTGGGGGTGACTAAAATTTGATGAGAAACTGGTATTTGACTTGGTGAACCCTCTATGCTACTTTGAATCGTGCAATTTGGCCCCAAATTGGGGCGACTATTTTTTGAAATGTCCTGGCTAAGATTTGCTAAAATGAATGCATCTATATTTTGGATATTTGGGGCAGCTGGGTTCAAATTGGGATGTAAAACCATTTGGGGGCTGTGCGCTATGGAAGGACGCGTATTTTGGGGTTGGTCCGGTGGTTTTCCACTACCGGATGGGGGGCGTGGTGGCCATATCACTGTATCTAGACTACTATTAAATTTTGTCGTATTGTATGGAGAGACAGAGTGCTCCTCACTAATTATTAGTAGGATTTTTTAAAGTCTTAAAACCTCTCTTTGAAGGTTTTAAAGTTCTTAAAATTTGGTTTGGAGTAGGTTTGGTGTTATCAAGGTCCAATTGGGATTCCGAGATAAACAATAGTTCCGTAATGTCATTTAAGACTTTCACGCAAAATTTGGTATCCGTTCGAGTAGTTTAAGTACATTTCGGCACGTTGGGAGTAAATTGAAGAACTTGAAGTTCATATTTTTGATTCAATTGGTTTGGAGTGTTATTATTAGTTTTAGTGTTGTTTTTTTTGTTCCTAGAGTCCAAACGATCCGTTTTATGATCTTAAAATTGTTGGTACATTCGGGCAGTGCCTCGGGTGTTAATCAGATGAGGCTCGGACCAAGTTTGGACTTGGAGTAGCAGGTGAAGCTTCCAACTTTTGGTGTACTCGCACCTATGCTTGGAAAGCTACAGGTGCGAGCTCGCAGAAGCGAGCCCTTGACCGTAGAAGTAGCCCAATGTGGGCTGCCCAGTAACTGCAGAAGCGGGTGAGGTACCGCACCTGTGGAGGCCTAGGTGTGAAGGAGGCCATCGCAGGAGCAGACGAAGGTCGTAGGCGTGATGCACGTGCCGCAGGAGCAGTCTCGAAGAAGCAAGCTACTGGTCACAGAAGCGAGGGGCCAGCTAAGGAGAGGAACTCATCTGCGAGGCCCTTTCTGTAGATGCAGAGCCGCAGACGCCAAAATCGCAGAAGGCAGAACCCTAATTTAATGCGGGACTTAGGCATTTTGAGCTGATTTATTTCATTGCTTGGGCGATTCTTGGATCTCTTATAGAGGGGATTTCACCTAACACTTTGAGGTAAATAATTTCTACACAATGTGAGTTAAATACATAATTTATAGATAGATTTAACATGTAAATTAGTGAAAATCATGTGTTTATGTGAAAACCTAGGTTTTTGATAAAAATGGGATTTAAACACGAAAATGGTTATGGAATTTAGTGAAAATTATGTATATGAGTTCATGAGGTTATGGGTAACACCTTTCTTTGAAAATTTCAAAATCCAGGCGCGTGAGCCAGGGGTGAATTTTAATTATTCTTCAATTGGGGTTGAGTAATCACTTTAATGATTAGGATACAAACTTTTGAACATGTATTGACTATTTTATACAACTTTTGACTAGTTTTGAGTCGCTTGGCACCGAATTGAGGGTTTAAAGCACAATTGTGGACATGAAAGTAAGTTTTGAGATGAGGTAAGTCTCTTTTCTAACCTTGTAAGAGGGAATTAACCCCGTAGGTGAATGGAATTAATATGTGCTTCTATTTTGGGGGGCTATGTACGCATGAGGTGACGAGAGTCCGTATGTAGCTATTAATTATGCTTATGTCCTGGTAGTTTTAGGTTTACACCATGCTTTGCTGACACTATTATTTGATTATGCTTATTAACTGCCTTGAATAGAGCTGAGATTGAGTATTTCAAGATTTAAAAGTTTCTAGTTGAATTTATTAGTTTGGAAAGAATTGAGAAATCTATATTCACCCACGTCGCAAGTATATTCCGCGAGCGAGGAAAATTCTACTACTCTCATAGGAGTGAGCCTTCGCCTCAGCAGGTCAATAGATGTATCTATGGTTCGTACAGTTCGACCCTCGGAAGTGCACACAGAATATATACATGTATTTTGGATCGGGCCATATGTCCTCAGCAGAAATCATGCGTAATAATACTTGGAGCCAAATTATATTTGATATTGTTTCATTGGCTTGAGAGGTTAAATGGTTAAATGATGGAAATTGATTTGGTACTTACTATCGGTGAAAGAATTATTTATTTATTTCTTGATATTGAGTTATATTATCATTTATATACCACACGTTTAATTACAATTTTATATATGTTATTGTTGGACCATAGTAAGTGTCGAAGTTGACCCCTCATCAGTACTTCTTCGAGGTTAGACTAGATACTTATTGGGTACATGTTTATGTACTCACGCTACACTTCTGTACCAAATGTGCAGGATCTGAGGTAGGTGCATTTAGATATCAGTCCGGTGCGCATCCTTGATTTCATGAGACTTTGCGGTGAGCTTCCTACTGAGCCCGTTTTGCAGCAGCCGAAGTCTTTCTTTTTCTTTTATTTTCTATTTATTTCACTCCAGACAGTAGTGTAGTATTTTTTTATATTCTACTAGTAGCTCATACACTTGTGACACCTGGTCTTGGAAATTATTGTAATGACCTGAAAGGTCATATTATGTTTAAGAACTCATTTATGCACTTTTAAACCTTAAAATCTCATTTTTATCCTCCTCGATTTACGTGTGCAGTTCGAGTGTGTTTCTGGAAAGCTTGTATGTTAAAAGTTAATAAAAATAAGAATTCTTGTCTAAAACTTTATTTGAGTTGACTTTAGATAATATTTTTGGTAAATGGACCGGGATTCGTGTTTTGACAATCCCGATAGGTCCTTAGCCTTAGATATCAGACTTTGTCAAAATTTGAAAGTTAAAGGCTTAATGAAATGGAAATGTTTGACTTTTTAGATACCGGGTTTGTCTTGAGGTTTTGGAATACGGTATAGGTCCAATTCCATGTTTATGACTTGTTTGTGAAATTTAATGAGAAACAGAGTTGGTTTGACGTGATTCGAACGTCCGATTGAGAAATTAGAAGTTTCAAAGTATTCTTGAAAATTTCATTTGATTTGGTGTTCAATTCGTAGTTCTAGGCATTATTTTGGTGATTTGATCATGCGAGCAAGCTGGTATGATATTATTAGACTAGTGTGCACTTTTTCTTTAGAGCATTGAGGGCTCGGGTGAGTTTTGTATAGGCTACAAAGTGAAATTTGACTTGGAAAATGTTGGTGGTGTTCAAATTTTTGTTGCAAGCCTCAGACCTCACATTTGCGAGGTCAATCATTGCATTTGTGACCACTATTGGGTTTGCATTTGCCACCCACTCATCGCATTTGCGAAGAGTGGCTGGGAAGGCCAGGGTTCGCATTTGCGATATGGATCTGGGGAAGGAACTCTTTGGATTTGCAACGATTGTGTCGCATTTGCGGCCCCATTAGAGTTCGCATTTGCAAACCAGTCTTCACATTTGCGAAGGAAAAAGAAGTGTGAAAGGTTTGCATTTGCGAAATGTTTCTTGTATTTGCGAAGCCCAGGTCGCGTTTGCAACATTCGCAGCTGGGTAAATATGAATTAGATAGATTGTTTCTCCCATTCTTCAAATTTTCAAAACCTAAAACCGTAGAGGCGATTTTCGAAAGAACTTTTCTTCCCCAAATCATTGGTAAGTGATTCTAAACTAGTTTCTTTCAATCTTTCACTATATTTTACAAGATTTCAACCTAAAATCTAAAGTTTTCACGATGGAATTTGGGGTTTTTGGGTAGAAACTAGGGTTTGATAAATTGGGGATTTAGACCTGAAATTAAGGTGGGATTCCAAAACCAATTATATATACGGGCTTGGAGGTGAATGAGTAATTAGGTTTGTGTCCGAATTTTGGGTTAGGACCAAACGGGCCCAGGTGTTAACTTTTGTTGACTTTTCCACTAATGGCCTAAATTGAATTCTTTGCAATCATGGGTAGTTACTAAGGCTTTATTTGAATCTTTTGGTTGGTAATTTTCTAGATTCTATTGGTTCGGAGAAGGAAAAAGCCGCGGTTGAGCTTTGAGTTAGCCGTTGGAGCGAGGTAAGTGTCACGGTTAACCTTGGTTTGAGGGATTAGTTCTTATTTGCTACGTGCTTGAATATTGGGTAAAACGTATAGGTGATGTAATGACCCAATTCCATTATAGGTCGTGATGGTGCCCAATACTGTTATTAGGCAAGCCAACACCGATCAACTAGTGGTTTCCCATTTAAATAAATTATTAAGTAGTAATATTTCCTTATTTGTTAAAAAGATTTAGAAATTTGCAAGTGTAACATAAACAAGCGGAAGCAATAAGTACTAATCAGAATCATGTAAGCAAAGCCAAAATCATAAGTCTACTAGTGAGTGTGCCAAGAATTGGTGTCACAAGTGTGTGAGCAATCTAGTAAAATATACAAAAGAATACTGCTAGCCTACTGTCTGAGAGAAAATAGATAGAAAAGTAAATCATAAGGAAGACTCTAGTTGCTACAGAATGACTCGGAAGGTAGCTCACCGTGAAGTCTCGAAGTGGGGATCAACTACGCGCACTGGACGGATAACTAGATGCACCTACCTCAGATCCTATACAATTAAGTATAGAAGTGTTGTATGAGTACATAAATAATATGTACCATGAAAGTATCCAGTATAACCTCAAAGAAGTAATGGCGAGGGTGTTACAAGCTGGGAGTAACAAAAAAGTTAGTTTGGGCTATTAAGGCTAGTTTTGTTATTTCTGATGTGGAGTCTTTGTTTAGTTTATATTACTTTAGTACCTAGTTATTTATGTTTATGTCCCTAAACGTGGTCTGTGTAGTTGGTTGCCAAGTGTCCTAGTCTGTTAGCAAAGGAGTCCTAATCAATACCGTGTATTCTCGTTTCCTATTTTTTTGCTGAATGACAAACAACTTTTATTCTCTTTATCTTTCTGTCCTTTTTTATCCCTTTCATACGTAGCAGTAGCTACATATTGGTATCAAAGTAGTGACGTCCTGGCGTGGTTTATGCGACGATGTTTAACTCTCAGTCAGGGAAAGTAGTGGAATATGCCAATAATAGGAAAAAGTTTGAACATCGGATGATGGCCTTAATGCTTGAGACTCAGAAAAAAGCTTGAGTGAATGGAGGAAGTTCAAGATTGTAAGGATGCTGATGCTTTTCAACGTCGCGATGAGAACAAAAGGTGTATGGAAAGGCTAATGGGACAGTTGAGTCTGGATCATCGATCGAGATCTATGTCGCATTTGTAGGCCCTGACTGTACTATTGCAAGGGGTTCATCGGTGGATCGAGGTGAGTCTTTAGTGGGCTATAACTTGCGCTTTGCAGCTTCTCCTCTTATCTCATCATCATTTTCTTATATTTCTCCTTTCACCCCTGCATCGTTTAGCCGTACCTTTGCTCAAGTTGGAAGGGGTATGACCCTATCCCTAGCTCCCTTCAATCTGTGCCCATCAATTGCTTTTCCACCAGCACTTATTCTTTACCCTAGCATCACCAACCCTACTTCCTCCTATGTTGTTTTTCCACATACAGTTAACCCTCAGACAAATACACCTTCTACAACTCTTCTTCCTTTGACCACTTTAACATTTCTACCCACATCCTTTCCATCTCACCAACCAACCTATTTTTCATCTTGCCCAGTTCCAACCATATTACCACTAAACAATATCACCCCAGCTCAATCTTAGAATAACACCACGACCCAATGTCCCTAAGGCTAAACTATCTTTTCCATAGTTTGACACCAACAATCCAAGTGGTTGGATTAGGCGTTGTGAGAGGTTTTTTGATTTATATTAGATTCCTTCATGTTACACCCCATATTTTAATATGTAAACGTGCGTCATAAGTAAACTAATGTAAGACCAAACATGATATCATCTTTGGAAATATATAAATTAAGTTATCATGTTACCTAGTATGTTACATATATTGAAGAATCATGAAAAAAAGTATTTGGAAGGTTTAGAAGCTAAAGGAATTGAAGAAAACAATGTTTCATCGTAAGTCGACAAGTTGAGAATATTATAACATGTACTTTTGGGGTGAGACTAGGGTGCTTAACATGATAAGGAAGTTATGTTATTAATTAGGTTAGTCGTATGATAGTCGTGTGTTATGTATTGAAGTCAAGCGAGTTGTGGGACAAAAGTCGAAGAAAGTCATCACAAGTTACGTTCATAAGTTTTACTTAAAATTTGGGTCAAATGTAACTACGGGTTTCTCCTAATATACTTAGAGTTATGGAGTGTTCCAACCATAAAATTGATGATATACGAGTCTATTTTCTAACACATTAAACTATTTGTCTATATGACATCGGAGTAGAGAGATATATGTATTTTTGCGAGACTGTACAGGCTGCTAGGTGACAGGTAGGTGTGTCACCTACTTGGTTAAATGGGTGCCCACAAAGAGGCAATTTAGGGTCATCCAAAGAGCACATTTAAGGGCTTATCTCCTTCAATACAAACCTCATTATATATCACAAATAATAAGACCTAAACCCCTACAAACTTCCTCTGAAAAATTACCCACAAACCCTAAGTGATTTTCTCTCCCTTTCAAGTTCTAATTGGGGGGAAAACCTAGAGTTTGAAGAACCAATATAAAGGCTGAGTTATCCAAAGAAGAAGGTAATTTTACTTCTCTCTTTCATCCATTCTGCTATAAATTCATGGTAAGTCGTTCTATACTTGTAAGAACTGATGGGAGGGTGATCAGAAGCCGTGAGTTCGAGTTATTTACTTGTAGCGGACTGTTTTGTGTTGCTGTTGGGCTGCGTGTTTTACTAATGTTTTGTGGTGTTTTGGAGGAGGAAGGGTGTGGAGAAACACCATATAGATGTAGGGTGGTGGGCTGGTTGTTCGTCGTAACATTTTTGGATCGTTTGACACTACTACGGTAATCATTTTGTGTATGAAGAGATTGCGGTGTATTGGGCTATTTTGTAGTATTTTATGGTGTATATAAAGATGAAAAATAATGTATATATGTTGTTGTTGTTGTTTTCTTGTGTTGTTGGTATAATCTTGAATTTGGAGGAAGTAAGGATTATAGGGAAGATGCTGCTCGTTTTTATACAAAATAAGCTTGTTGTACCTTTCGTAAATTAATGATAATATTATTATCGTTGTTGTAGATTAAGGTGTGAAGAGACGAGTTCAACTTGGTGATTTGAAAGACTTTGATAATGTATAAGCTAAGCCCTTTCTTCATTTTGGCATGATCTCGTAACTATATGAGTTTGAGTGTGATAACGAGACATAAAGAGAACTTTATACTCCCGAATTTATATACACTTTCCTAGTTTCATAAGTGATAGTATTTTCCGTTATGGGGATATTATATTCAATTGAGTGTTGTCTTCTTCCAGTCAAGAGAGTAGAGGGTTTATATATATATATATATATATATACAATATTATATTATTTTCACAACCATCGAGCTATAATCGATGGGCAGGCCCCTATTGGGCAACCTCTGATATGATGGTAAGTTGTATACTTAGCCTACTATGGCTGAGCACCTATAAGCGAGCCCATAATAACCGAGATACAGAGCCTAGTATGGCCGAGCGCCTATGAGCGAGCCTACTACGGCGTAGCAGTTACATGTTCCGATCCTTATAAGGCCGGACATTTATTTTACTTACTATAATGAGAGAGTTGAGTCTGTATCAGCAGGTAAGTATATCTCTGGATCATCTTTGACTCCCAGTTACTTTTAGTTATCATATTATCAGTTCAGTTTTAGCTTTCAGTTATTTTTATTGCCTTACATACTCGGTACATTGTTTCGTATTCCCTTTTTTTGGGGTGCTGCATTTCATGCGTGCAGGTTCAGACAGAAAAACGGGTAGACCTCCTCAGTAGGTGTTGCCCGAGTTTAGCGTGATCGGTAAGCTCCACGTCCTTTGGAGTTGCCGGGTCTAGAGTTTTGTATACATCTTATGTATATATGTATATATGCTATGGGTAGGTCGGGGCCCTATTCCGATCACAGTACATCTATCAGCAGAGGCTTGTAGACATATCTTGTCAGTTAGTGTAGTATGTCGGGCTTGTAGGCCTTATATGTACATTTTGTTGGTTTGTCAGCTGTAGTATCTATGACGGCCTTATCATCCCAACTTTATATTGATGTTTAGTCAGCATTAGTTTCCATTCAGTTTTATATTTTGCTTCACAATTTGTCTTGCAATGTGGCCCATGGCCAAAGTATAACATTATATGTTCAGAGTCCCTTAGTCGCTAGTTGGTACGTAAGGTCAGGTGGGGCATCGGGTGCCAGTCTCGCTCCCTAGGTTCGGGGTGTGACAAACTTGGTATTATAGCAGTTTTGTCCTACAGAGTCTACAAACCGTGTCTAGTAGGGTCTTGCTTATAGATGTGTTGTGCACCACATTATATAAGCAGGGAACTACAAGGCATTTAGGAGTTAGTTATCTTTCTTTCAAGTCTAAATCGTGCTATAGAACTGAGTTATAGGAAATTTGAGTTAAACTTACGTGTTGGTGTTTGCATGCACAGATGACGGTGACTAGGAAGACTACGACTAGCCAGAGGAGAGATATAGCAGTTGGTGAGGGGACCAACAGGGTACCCCCAATAGATGGGGCCCAGTCTGAGGCCTAGGGCGAGACCTCTACTCAGCCATTACCATCTCCTTCACCACCTGATGATATTCCTAGGGATGCCGCACATCTAGTTATCCTTCCATTTCTATCAGATCAAGACTTGAGGATTGTGGTGCATTTGTTGACACAGTTGGTAGCTACTCAGCAACAGGCTAGGGCATCAGCTAGTGTAGGATCTTCTAAGGGGTCTGGGAGTTCAAGGGTCCTAGAGTTTATTGCTTTGAGTCCCCCAAAGTTCATGGGGACAGATCAGAGGGAGGACCCACAGGATTTCATAGATCAACTTCACAAGATCTTTCGGGTTATGGATGCCATAGAGAAAGAAGCAGTTGAGCTAGCAGCTTTTCGACTCCGAGATATAGCCATCCTTTGGTATGAGGGATGGGAGAGATCTAGGAGACGTGATATACTCCAGCTAGGGTGGCAAACGGGCGGGTCAGTTCAGATACGGTTTGGGTCATAACGGGTAATGCAAAAAAGGGATAAAATATCCAACCCGAATCATATTTAATACGGATAAAAAATAGATTAACCGACGGATAAAATGGTTAACCGTATTATCTGTTCATGGCTTTACATTAGCCTCAACTGTTCAGTGGGTGACCCAGTTGATCATCGAGCAAAATGGAGGAAGATACAATTAACAGCCATCAACTACATGTACAAAATTCATTCCTATTCCAAACAATTTGTGTTATACCTTGTACTTGTTTTTTATATAACCTAAAGTATAATGGAAGATAATTTTTAACATATTAAAATTAAAAGCACTGGTAGTGCAACTTTTTTTTTTTTACATTATTAGTTGATTTTGACTTGTTATGGAAGATTGCTTTCCATATTATAAGCTTACTAATAAATTATTGCATAAGGAATTACCAGCAATTACCTTTTTAAATGATGTTTAAACATTTTTTACACCGTTATTTCATATATATATACACACACACATATAGAATGATGTATAGTATAACATAGGATAAAAGTAAGATATTTTGTATAATAGAAAAGCAAAATTTACACCTTTTTCCAAAAAGAAAATAAGGAAATTAATGAAGTAAGAGTAGAATAAAAAAAAGTCCATAAATTCCAAAGTTGGACTGAAGAGAACTAATTAAAAGGGTCTTACACGAATCGCGCGCAACCATGAGCATATAACTTTCTATTGCTTAATAAAAGGTAAAAACATTACTAAATGCTTTTGGGGGAGGTTTTGACTTTATTACACATGGATAACTGGTGGTTACCCATTTAAAATATGGATAATATGGGTAATATCCGTATTTGATTCATTTTTAAAATGTTCATTATCCAACCCATATTTTAGCAGATAATATGGGTGGTTATTTGTTTTGTTTTACCCATTTTGCCACCCCTACCTCCAACTATTTGGGAGAATTTTTCAGATGCCTTCCTTGATCAGTGTTATGCGAGAGATCCGACAGGCTTGAGTCGATCTGTTTCTAGTCTTCAAGTAGGGCACTATGAGTGTTTGAGAGTATAGTCTCCGTTTTGACTCATTGGATAGATATACACCATCTATAGTTTCTACTATGCGGGAGAGGATTCATAGGTTTATAGCAGGGTTGGCCCCAGATTTGACAGATACATGTGCTACCGCTGCATTGTAGAATAGTATGGATATCTCTCGGATTCAAGCATTTGCCAGAATATACAAAGGGATAGGCATCGGCAGCAGGGTAAGAGAGGACTGAGCAAGGGCAGCGTAAGAGGATTAGATTTCCTATGTATCAGTAGCAATCTCAGGGTAGTTATAGGCCCCAGTACTTTGGACATCCACCTAGGCCTCCGCCATCTCAGTTAAAGGGTTACAGGTATGACCGATGTACTCAGTTAGGACCAGGTGAGAGCTCACGAGCGTCAAATTTGTAGCGACAGTGAGGTTCTATGTAGACATCGTCATTTCTGCCACAGTGTCACATCTGTGGTAGAGGAATCTTGGGCTAATGCCGAGCAGGTTTCGATGCTTATTATACGTATGGGCGTTCAGGGAATATGATGCGAGATTGCCCAAATAGAGATTCTGGGGGAATGGCATTACTAGCGATTTCAGCAACAGGATAATCTATGTCCGTGCATCCTTCAGGGCGTGAGTCTCAGTATTCGGCTGGTAGGGGTCGAGGCAAAGGTAGAGGTTCCAGTTCAAGTGGTAACTAGAACTGTATCTATGCTTTAGCGGGTCGATAGGACCAAAAGTCTTCACCAGACATTGTGACAGGTATATTTACTATTTTCTCTCACGATTCTTATGCCTTGATAGACCCAGGATCTACTTTATCATATATTACCCCATTTTTTGTGGGGAAGTTTGGTATAGTGCCCGAAATACTAGGTGATCATTTTGTGGTTTCTACACCAATCGAAGAATCGATTATTACTAGACGGGTTTACCGAGGTTGTACGGTGATAGTTTATAGTTGTCAAACCTCAACCGACCTAGTTGAGCTAGAGATGATGGATTTTAATACATTTATAGTCATGGACTGGTTGGCAGCCTGCTATGACATAGTTGATTGCCGAGCAAAGGCAACCAAATTTCATTTTTCGGGTGAGCCAGTCCTTGAATGAGCAGTTAATACAGCAACACCCAGAGGTAGGTTTATATCCTATTTGAAGGCGAGGAAAATGATCACAAAAGGGTGAATTTATCATATTGTGCAAGTTAGAGATGGAGGCGCTGAGATACCTACACTTCAGTCTATTCCCATAGTCAAAGAGTATGTAGATGTGTTTCCAGATAAACTTCCAGGTATTCCTCCAGAGCGAGAGATTGATTTTAGCAACGATTTGCTTCCAGTAACTCAACCAATATCCATCCCTCCATATATAATGGCACCTGCCGAATTGAAGAAGGTGAAGGAGCAGTTAAAAGATTTGTTGGAGAAAGGTTTCATCAGGCCCATTACCTCACCTTGGGGTGCATCAGTACTGTTTGCGTGGAAGAAAGATGGCTCGCTGAGGATGTGTATCGATTATAGGCAGCTGAACAAGGTAACTATTAAGAATAAGTATCCACTTCCAATGATCAATGACTTGTTTGATCAGTTGCAGGGGGCTAGATGCTTTTCAAAGATAGATCTAAGGTCGGGGTACCACCAAGTCAGAGTTGGGGAGAAACATATTCCAAAGACAGCCTTCAAGACGCAATATGGCCACTTCGAGTTCCTTGTCATGTCCTTTGGGTTGACGAATGCACCAGCCGTATTTATGGACTTGATGAATAGCATATTTGGCCATTTTTAGATCTGTTCGTGATAGTATTTATCTATGATATTTTGGTTTATTCACGTTCAAAGGATGACTATGTGGACCACCTACGAGCGGTACTCCAAACCTTCCTTGATCATAAGTTATATGCTAAGTTTTCTAAATGTGAGTTCTGGTTGAAGTGTATAGCATTCTTGGGGCATATTATGTCAGATGAAGGTATAAAGGTAGACACTCAGGACTGAGGCCGTGAAATCTTGGCCTAGACCTACCACTCTAACAGTGGTTCGTAGCTTTCTAGGCTTAGCAGGATAGTACTGGAGGTTCGTAGAGGGTTTTTCTTCCCTTTAGGTACCATTGACAAAGTTGACGTAGAAAGCAACTACGTTTCAATGGACGGAGGCGTGCGAGTGGAGTTTCCAAGAGCTTAAGAACAGGTTAACCTCAGCGCCAGTTCTAACACTTCCATAGGGTCCAGAGGGTTATGCCGTGTATTGTGAAGAAACATGGGAAGGTAATTGTGTATGCTTTAAGGTAGTTGAGCAAGCACAAGAGGAATTATACGACCCACGAACTCGAGTTAGCTGTGGTTGTCCATGCACTTAAGATATGGCGACATTATTTATATGGTGTTCATGTTGATGTATTTGCAGATCATAAAAGCCTACAGTATATCTTCAAGAAGAAAGAGTTGAATTTGCGATAGAGGCCATGGCTTGAGTTATTGAAAGATTATGATGTTAACATTATCTACCATCCATGGAAAGCTAATATTGTAGCAGATGCCTTAAGTCGCCGATCTATAGGTAGCTTAGCATATGTAGAGGCCGAGAAAAGACAATTAACTAGAGAGATTCATAAATTGGCTTATTTGGGGGTTTAGTTAGTAGATTCTAATGATGGTGGAGTTGTACTCCAAAACACTACAAAATCATCTCTCATAGCTGAAGTCAAGGAAAGGCAGTACGAGGACCCAGAGTTGGTTGAGTTGAGAGAGTGAGTTCCACCGTAGAAGAAGCCGTTATTAGAGCTCAAGGGAGATGAGGTTCTCAGATATAGGGGTTGTTTGTGTGTTCCAGATATAGTAGGGCTACAAGAAAGGATTTTGTCAGAGGCACATTATTCGTGGTACTCCATTAATCCTATGTCGACGAAGAAGTAGCATGACATTAAGGATGTGTATTGGTGGAACGATATGAAGAAGAACATTTCTGAGTTTGTCACCCAGTATCCTAGTTGCCAACAGGTGAAGGTAAAGCACCAGTAGCCCGGAGGGCTAATACAGACTATAGAGATCCCGACATGGAAATGGGAGGCGATAAACATGGACTTTGTCAGGGGTTTACCTCGTTCTCATCATAAGTTCGATTCTGTATGGGTGATAGTCGATAGGCTCACAAAATCAGCTTATTTCATATCGGTCAGATCTCCATACATAATAGAAGATTATGCAAAGTTATATATCAAGGAGATAGTGTGGCTACACGAAGTACCAGTATATATTATATATGCGTGGGGCCCAGTTTACATCACATTTTTGGAGGTCATTTAAGAGAGGTTTAGGAACTCTGGTGAATCTCACTAGAGCTTTTCATCCACAGACTGATAGAAAAGTTGAGCGCACAATTCAAATGCTAGAGGATATGTTACGAGCACGTATGTTGTATTTTAAAAGAATTTGGGATGAACATCTACCTCTTAGTGAGTTTGCATATAATAATAGTTACCAGTCCAGTATCCAGATGGCTCCGTACGAGGCTTTGTATGGGCGTAAGTGTAGATATTCTATAGGGTGGTTTGATGTTGGAGAATCAGGGTTACATGGGCTAGACCTAGTTTAGCTAGCCATAGAGAAAGTAAAGCTTATCCAGGAGTGAGTGTTGACACCTCAGAGTCGTAAGAAGTCATATTCTGACGTGCGGCGATGAGACTTAGAGTTCGGGGTTAATGAGTGGGTATTCTTAAAGGTATCACCTATGAAGGGCGTGATGAGGTTTGGAAAGAAAGGCAACCTTAGCCCACGGTATATTGGGCCTTATAGTATCATTTGGAGAGTGGGCAAAGTAGCTTATGGGTTAGAATTGCCCTCAAAATTGCAGTCTGTCCATCCATTTTTTCACGTATCTATGCTACGAAAGTGTATTAGTGATCCTACCCGAGTGGTGCCCATAGATGATGTATAGATTATGGAGGACTTGTTATATAAGGAAATTTGAGTTTCCATCCTAGACCAACAAATCCATAAGCTACGAAATAAGGAGGTAGCCTCCGTGAAGGTTTTATGGAGAAACAAGAATGCGGAAGAGATGACGTAGGGAGCAGAGGAAGAAATGAAGTCTAAATACCCCCACCTATTTCAAACTAAAGATATGGCTCGAGATAGGATACTACAAGATAACTTTATTCGGGCCAGTAGGTCATTAGGTAAGCTCTTATTTTTGACTTTCAGTATCTATGATTTATGATTGTTTGAGGCAAAGTGTAGCTATTAAAGACATTGGCCATGTGTGGCATGCATAGTATGTTTTCTGGCTGCGTGCAGGTTGGTTTTAGTCTAGTGCACGGATGAGTCTCTGGCAAAATTTTTCCCAAGTATCTAAGAGTAAACATTCGAGGACGAATGTTCCTAAAAGGGGAATGATGTTACACCCCATATTTTAATACGTAAGCGTGCATCGTAAGTAAAATAATGTAAGACAAAAAATGAGATCATATTTGGAAGTATATAAAGTATGTATCATGTTACCTCGGATGTTACATATTTTTAAGATCATGAAGAAAAAGTAAAAAGAGGGTTGGAAGGTTTAGAAACTAAAGGAATTGAAGAAAACAATAGGTAAATATATCTCCGGATCATATTTGACTCTCAGTTACTTTCAGTTATCATATTATCAGTTCAGTTTTAGCTTTTAGTTATATTTATTGCCTTACATACTCGGTACATTATTTCGTATTGATGTCCCTTTTTGGGGCACCGCATTTCATGCGTGCAAGTTCAGACAGACAGACGGGTAGACCTCCTCAATAGGTGTTGACTGAGTTTAGCGTGATCGGTAAGCTCCAGGTCCTTCAGAGTTGCCGGGTCTAGAGTTTTGTGTACATCTTATGTATATATGTATATATGTTATGGGTAGGTCGGGGCCCTGTTCCGATCATAGTTCATCTATCAGTAGAGGCTTGTAGACATATCCTGTCAGTTAGTGCATTATGTTGGGCTTGTAGGCCTTATATGTATATTTTGTTGGTTTGTCAGTTGTAGTAGTTATGATGGCCTTATCAACCCAACTTTATATTGATGTTTAGTCAATATTAGTTTTTGTTCAATTTTATATTTTGCTTCACAATTTGTCTTGCAATGTTGCCCTATGGCTAATGTATGAAATTATATGTTCAGAGTCCCTTAGTCACAAAGTTATACGCAAGGTTATGTAAGGCATCAGGTGCCGGTCTCGCCCCCAGGTTTGGGGCGTGACACTTGATAGCTCAGAATGTATTATGTGGCAGTTCATATTAAAGATACGGTTGATACATGGTTTGACGTATATATGATAGACCACGGGGGCCAAGTTTCATGGGAAATGTTCTACTTGGATTTCTGTCATTGCTATAGCAATTTGAGGCATATGGACATTATTTCTGAGTTTAACAGATTGGACCAATAGGCTGATGTTGAAAGCTATCAGGCCCGTTTTGAAGAATTAAGGTTTTACGTGTTGTTGGTTAATCTTACTCTAAATTAACCATATTGTGTTTCTTCTTTTGTGGGCGGCCTTAAACCTGATTTACAACCTATGGTGAGGGCTTATAACCCTCAAACCTTGTTGGATGCTATTGAAATTGCTAAATTGCATGAACAAACCTTGAAGGCCATCTACAAAAACTTACAACCTCATTAAACAGTCACTCACCCCAGATCTCCCTTACCCACACCCACCATAAGAACCATCCCAGCCTTACCTTCTTCTTCCATGCCCCCTAAACTGCTAACCAATGGACGAAGAACACAACTAGTGCCAAATAATGTATATTAAATGAGCTCCGTGAAAAGAATTTGTGTTTCAAGTGCCATAATCATTATTTTCCGGGGCATCAATGTAAGCCTAAGTTGTTGCATTTAATTTCTGGTAAGCTGGAAGTGGGGGAAAGCTCAGGAATAACTCACGATGGGGAGGAGGCCCAAAAGGTCCCAGTGAAAGTCCAACCTGAAAATAATGAGCAAGCGGAGGTGTCAATTAATGTACTTATGGGCCTGTGAAACTCACATACAACAATTAATATTTTGGGTAGGTTCAAGAAAATTCCACTAGTCATTTTAATAGACAGTGGGTCGACCCACAGTTTCATTGATCCAATTGTTCCAAAGAAATTGGGCTTGATGGATAAGCCTATTAAAGGTGCAATGCAAGTTTTAGTGGCCAATAAATTACCAGCTCAGCCTGGGGTTCAAATGGGAAATAGGGGATAACCATCATTTCGTCTTTGATTTATGTTGGTTGCGAGTTTTGTGATATTTTGTTAGGAATCAATTGGATTGATTCAGTTACTCCCATGTTGTTAAACACCAATCCTTATAGCATTTCCTTTATTAAAGATGGGGATGTGGTGACTCTTTTTGGTAGCAAGAAATGTTTTCAGATATCTCCTACTAGCCTCAAGTCTATGACCAAATTATTAAAGGGGAGTTTTTGTAGCTTTGTGGCCCAAGCCAAAATGAACTCTTTGGAGAGTACTGATGTCAACTCAGTTCCAGTTCAATATAATAAACAGCTGACTTATTATGTGGGTAATCCAAGAACCCAAAGGGTAACCTCCTAGACGGAGCTGCGATCACATTATTGAGCTTCTCCCTGGAGCAAAAGCTCTAAATCAAAGGCCCTATCGCTACTCCTATGAGAAAAAGAATGTGATTGATACTGCAGGAAATGTCACAAGCCAGCATGGTTGTTCCTAGCTTGTCCCTTTTTGCTTCACGTATCATCTTGGTGAAGAAAAAAGATGCATCCTGGAGAATATGTGTAGATTACCGTAAATTGAACGACATCACGGTTAAGAATAAGAATCCTATTCCGGTGGTAGAAGATCTCTTGGATAAATTACATGGAGCTAATTTCTTTTCAAAGTTCGATTTACGTTCTGGATATCATCAAATTCGCATGCATAGAGGATGAATTCAAGACAACATTCCGCACCTATCATGGCTTTTGGCAATTTCATGTAATGCCTTTTGGGCTCACTAATGCCCCGACAACCTTTCGGGCACTAATGCATAAGGTATTCGGCCCTCATCTTAGAAAATTTGTTTTGGTTTTCTTTGATGATATTCTTGTTTATAGTGCTACGCTGAGGGACCATGAGGCTCATCTGAAAACTGTGTTTGAAGTTTTGCGAACTAATATGTTGTTTGTGAAATTATCCAAATATAGTTTTGGTGAGGCGCAAATTGAATTTTTGGGACACATTATATCTGGGAAGGGGGTTAGCACTGACAACTCTAAGATAGGCCATGGTGAATTGGGCCAGGCTCAATAGAATCAAATCCCTTCGTGTTTTTCTTGGGCTTACAAGATACTATCAGAGCTTCATTCGATATTTTGCCAGCATAAGTAGGCCTTTATCTAGATTCTAAAGAAGGCTACTTTCAACTGGAATGAAGAGGCAACACAATCTTTTGAATCCTTAAAGCAGGCTATGATACAAACACAAGTTTTGGCCCTTCCTGATTTCACTAAGAATTTTGTCGTGGAACTTGATGCTTATGAAACTAGAGTGGGTATAGTTTTAATTGCAACAAGGACGTCCTATAGCTTTTCTATGTCAAGCTTTGGAGCAAAAATATCTTGGGCTATCAACTTATGAGAATAGGTTGTTTGCATTACTTTTAGCTATTGAGAAATGGCGACATTACCTACAACCATCTCATCTTGTTATTAAAACTGATCATTTCAGTCTAAAATATCTAAAGGATCAGAGAGTGACTACTTCATTGCAACACAAGGTCTTGACTAAGCTACTTTGGCTTATTTTTGAGATTCATTATAGAAAAGGAAATGAAAATGTTGCAGTTGATGCCCTGTCTCACAAATTTGAAAAGGAAGTTGATTGTCAACCAATGACATTGGTGCAACCGGCTTGGGCGCAAGAAGTCCTTAACAGTTATGAAGGAGATTCTGAAGTCCAAGGTGTTGTCCAGTTTGCTGCTTGATACAAATTCTGTACCGGATGTGTTGCTATAACAAGGAATTTTAAAGCACAAAGGGAAAATCTGGATTGGCAATGGTTGACATTACAGGCAAAAATTGATTAAAGCTATGCAACTCACAACATAGGGAGGACATTTAGAGGTCCTTGCAACTCGGCGAAGGTTGAGAGCGTTGTTCTATTGGCCTGGTCTTTTGTCAGATGTTAAAATGTTTGTGTCTGAATGTGATAATTGCCAAAGAAATAAAGGGGAGAATGTTGCATACTCAGGTCTCCTTCAACCTTTGCCTATTTCCAATTCCTTCTAGAGCATGGGAACATATTACTATGCATTTCATCGAAGGGCTTCCTAAATCATGAGGGAAAGAGGTAATCTTTGTGGTAGTGGATCGTTCACCAAGTATACATGTATTTTAGCCTTACCTCACCCCTATACAACATCTCAAATAGCTCAATTTTTTCTTCAAAGAAATCTTAAAGTACATGGGAACCCAGTGTCAATTATCTCTGATAAGGACCCTATATTTGATAGCTTATTCTGGAAGGAGCTTTTTAAGGGTATGTGAGTGCAAATTAAGTTAAGTTTTGCCTATCATGCACAGACAGTTGGGAGAATAGCAAGGCTCAATAGGTGTTTGGAAGGTTACCTTCGCTGTATGACAGGTCATAAGTTAGCAAATTGGAGTAAATGGTTGAGCTTAGCAGAATTTTGGTATAACTCGGCCTATCATTCTGCAATTCAAATGTCTCCTTTTAACGCTTTGTATGGTTATGATCCTCCATTACCTACATTTAAGCTCATGGCTTAGTCTAAAGTGAACTCCATGGATGAAATATTGAAACAAAGGAAAATCATGAGCAAAGTTCTACAAAATAATTTAAATAAGGCTCTGGAAAGAATGACTCTTTACGCCGATTCAAAAAGAACAAAGAGAGTTTTTGAATAAGGGGACTGGGTATGCCTCAAATTGTAACCTTATCGACAGACTTCTGTAGCTATTCATAAGAGTTTGAAGTTAGCTTTGAAATTCTATGGCCCATATAAGATTATGCGACAAATTGACCAAGTGGCTTATAAGTTTCGATTACTCGCCGAGTCGAAGATTCACCCGGTGTTTCATGTGTCACAACTTAAAAGGAAGGTTGGAACACAAACTGTAGCATTGATTGATCCCCCAATCTGCAACAATGAAGGCCAAATTTGCTGGAACAAGTGGAAATCGTAGATCGACGCATGGTGAAGAAGATGAATAAAGCGGCAACTAAGGTATTGGTGTAATGGGCGAACTTATATCTTGAAGAAGCAACCTGGGAGGATATTAATTCCCTTCGTTCTTAGTTCCCTACATTTCAACCTTGCCTGTCATCAAGGTTCTTTAAGGATGATGGGATTGTTAGGAGCTGAGAGTAAAAAGAAGGGTAGTTTGCGCTAATTAAGGCTAGTTTTCTTATTTCTGTTGTGGATTATTTGTCTAGTTTATATTACTTTATTACCTAGTTATTTGAAGTCCCTAAACATAGCCTATGTAGTTGGCTTCCAAGTGTCCTATTATGTTAGCAGAGGAGTCCTATTTAATACCGTGTATTCTCATTTCCTATATTTATGCTGACTGACAAACAACTTTTATTCTCTTTATCTTTCTGTCATTCTTTTATCCCTTTCATACGTAGTAGTAGTAGCTATAGGTTGACTTAGACACTTACTATGGGATGACAATAATATAGTAAAAGAGTTATCCTAAGCATGGATATCATGATTAATACTGAAAGATCAATAATAGGAAGTGATAAGTTCTTGTTTCACAAATATGATTTCAACTTTAGTCAAATCATTTAACAACTTACATTTCAAGGAATTTAAGCAGTATAAATCATGGAGAGTCCAATTAATCATCATGCGCAAATTATGCTGAGGTCGTACGGCCCGATCCAACATAATATTTAAACTGTGCACTATTGGGGGGTCAAACGACGCGAACCATAGATGCATCTATTTACTACCGAGGCGCTCAGCCCGATCCACAAATAACAATTACTTTTAAGAAACCACAAATTTCTCAATTACAGTCAAGTATCTCAGACAAACCTTCAAGTAAGTGAATTTAACCTTACACAATACTTTTTATCAATTTCGAACATGACTTAAGTGATTATATTAGCAATTAAGGATGCAAATATTTCAAATATAGTATGATACGATTCCTAAACTATCCGGACAATAGCATAATAGTAGCTACGTATAGACTCTCGTCAACTCGTATGTACGTAGCCCACACAAATAGGTAAAAACAATTATTTAATTCACCTATGAGGTTAATTCCCTCTTACACGTTTATAAAGGAGACTTACCTTGTCTCAAAGCCTATTTCCCTATTCAAGAATGCGCTCAAACTCCAAATTCGATGCCAAACGACTCGAAACTAGTCAAACATTATATAAACTAATCAATTTATGCTCAAAAGTTTATATCTCCACTATTAAAGTGATTAACCACCCCAATTGCAAGATTCCTAAAATTTATCTCCGAGCCCACGTGCGCGGATTCCGGAAATTTTCGAAGAAAGTTGTTACCCATAGCCTGAGGAACATAAATATATAATTATTACTAAGTTCCATAACCAATTTCGTGGTCAAATATCATTTTTATCAAAGGCCTAGGTTTTTATCTAAACCCTTAATTTTCACTAATCTTTACATGTTAATCTACCAATAATATATGTATTTAACTCTTGTTGTGTAGAAATTACTTACCTCAAAATGCTAGGTAAAAACCCTCTTCCAAAAGCTCCAAAAATCGCCTAAGAGATGAAGCGAACTGAAATAAATGGCCTAAGTCCCGCAATAAAAGGGCTGGAGACAACCCTCTAATGTCCCATTTGCGACACCAGGTACGCAAATGCGAAGCCTGGGCTTCAGCTGATGGGGTCGCAAATACGAGTTCTGCTGGGATCACAAATGCGGCATAAGTGTCGTAAATGCGAACACTGCCTGGGTCAGGCTCCTTCGCAATTGTGAATCCCTCATCGCAAATGCGAGGTTCGCATTTGCGAACAATCTCTTGCGTTTGCAAGACCTGCAGCTGTTGCCATGAACACTAGAAATTTGGTATGGTTTCAACTCCTTCCACATATCTAAAACCCGAGCCCTCGGGGCTCCAAACCAAATAATATCACAAGTCTAATAGCATCATACAAACTTGCTCGTGCGATCGGAACACCAAAACAACATCAAAAACCACGAATTGGACGCCCAAATGCATGAATTTACTCATGAACTCAAAAAACTTCTAAAAACACTTCCACGCGTCCGATTCCTATCAAATGAACTCAGAATGAAGCCAAACTATGCGTGCAAGTCTTAAATGACATTACGCACCTAGCGCAACTTTCAGAACTAAAATCCCAACACGATATCAAAAATTCCATCCTCGGTCAAACTTTACAAAAATATACAGTTCTAATTTTCGCCAAATGACTCTGAAACGACTTATGGGCCTCTGAATCCACTTCCGAAAATGCTCCTTTTTCTAGAATCACCATATGGAGCTACTCCCAAGCTCAGAATCCCAAATGGACGCCTAGGATGCAAGAATCTATTTTAACCCAAACTTATGGAATTTGCTCAAATTGCCAACTTTCACTATTAGGCGCCGAAATGTCCCACGGGTCCTCCAAAACTCAATCTGAACATTTGCCCAAGTCTGAAATCATCCTAAAAATCTATTGGAACCGTCAAGTCACAATGCTAAGGTTGTTTACTCAAAATATCGACTGAAGTCAATCTTATCCTTTTAAACCATCCCTAAGGAACCAAGTGTTCTGATTTTAACCCAAACTCTTCCAAATTTCGAACTACCTATCTCCCCAAGTCATAAATCAGTATAAAAAATTACGGGAGGTCTTATTTAGGGGAAAGAGGTTCTAGAAAGCAAAATGACCGGATGGGTCGTTACATTCTCTACTTTTTAAACAAATGTTCGTCCTCAAATAGGTTTAGATTCATACTTGAAGTACTGAATAAGTGTGGATATTTGCTCCGCATATCCTCCTCGGACTCCCAGGTCACCTCCTTGACTGGTTGGCCCCTCCACTAAAACTTTACTGCGAAAATCCTCTTAACTAGTGATCCTGAATGGCAACTGGCTCCTCCTCATAACCCAAGCTCTCATCTAGCTGAATAGTGCTGAAGTCTAACACATGTGAGAAGTCGGCGTGATAACTCCAGAGCATAGACACATGAAATATCGGATGAACCCCTGATAGGCCGGAAGGTAAAGCAAGCTCATTAGCAACCTCCCAAACTCGCCTCAACACCTCAAATGGGCCTATAAACCTGGTGCTTAGCTTGCCCTTCTTCCCAAATCTCATAATACCCTTCATCGGTGAGACTTTCAAGAGAACCTCCGACCATAAATGATATATCACGTGTCTTTCGATTCGCATAACTTTTCTCTCTCCACTGTGCTGTGCGAAGTCGCTCATGGATCAACTTTACCTTTTCCAAGGCATCCTTCACCAAGACATTACCATATAACATAGCCTCGCCAGGCTCAAACCATCCAATGGGAGAACGACATTGCCAACCATATAAAGCCTCAAATGGAGCCATCTCGATGTTGGACTGATAACGTTATTGTAAGCAAACATGGCCAAGGGTAAGAAATGATCCCAATATCTCCTAAATTCAATCACACATGCTCTGAGCATGTCTTCCAATATCTGAACTGTCCGCTCTAACAACCCGTCGATCTGTGGATGGAATGCTGTGCTGAGCTCTACACGGGTCCCCAACTCACTCTGTATTGCTCTCCAGAAATGTGAAGTGAACTAAGGGCCTCTATCTGATATGATGGAAACAGGCACACCGTGCAACCGAACTATCCCCCGAATATAATATGTGCAAACTTCTCTAAAGTATATGTAGTCACAACCGGAATGAAGTGTGCTGACTTGGTCAACTTGTCGACAATGACCCAAACTGACTTCCGCAAGGTCCGCAGAAACCCAACTACGAAGTCCATAGTAATGGGCTCTCATTTCTACTCAGGTATAGTCATTTGTTGAAGTATGCCCCTGGCCTCTGGTAATCATACTTGACCTGCTGGCATTTAGGCATCTAGCTACATACTCCACTATGTCTTTCTTCATCCGCTACCACTAATAATGTTGTCTCAAGTCGCGATACATCTTTGTAACACCCGGATAAATGGAATACCAAGAACTGTGCACCTCTTTTAGGATCCTTTCCCTCAAGCCATCGACATTAGGAACACATAGACAACCATAGAGTCGCAGAACACCATCCTCACCAATAGAAACCTCCTTGGCACTACCCTTGTAGTACTGTATCTCTAAGGACTGCCATGTTTGGATTATCGAACTATCGAGCCTTGATCTACTACAATAGTGAAGACTGGGTAACAACACATGCAAGAACTCGGTTGGACTCTGAAATATCCAACCTCACAATTCCGTTAGCCAAGGACTGAATGTCCAAAGCTAGTGGCCTCTCCTTTGCTGAAATGAATGCCAAGCTACCTATACTCTCTTCCTTCCTACTTAAGGCATCCGCGATCACATTTTCCTTGCCCAGAAGATAAAGAATAGTGATATCATAATCCTTTAGTAGCTTAAGCCATCTACACCGCCTCAAATTGAGATACCTTTTCTTGAACACATGCTGTAAGCTACGATGATCGGTGTAAACCTCACATGACACCCCATACGGATAATGCCTCCACATCTTAAGAGCATGAACAATCGTGGCTAACTCTAGGTTGTGCACCGGGTAGCTCTTCTCATGAATCTTCAGCTGAGGTGAAGCACAAGCAATAACTTTCCCCTCCTACATTAATACATAACCCAAGCCTACACGTGGAGCATCACAGTACACCGTATACATCCCTGAACCGAAAGGAAACACTAGAACCGGTGCTGTAGTCAAAGTTGTCTTGAGCATCTAAAAGCTCGCCTCACAATCATCGGACCATTGGAACGGAACACCCTTTTGGGTCAATCTAGTTAGAGGTGTTGCAATGGATGAAAAATCCTGCACAAACCAGTGATAATAACCTGCTATCCCTAGGACACTCCTAATCTCAGTCACCAAAGTAGGACGAGGCCAACTCTGAACTGTCTTAATCTTCTTGGGATCCAACTTAATACCCTCGCCTAATACAACATGCCCCAAGAATGCCAAAGACTATATCCAAAACACACACTTGGAGAGCTTAGCATACAACTTCTATTCCCTCAAGGTTTGAAGCACCACTCTCAAATGCTGCTCGTGCTCCCTAGGCTACATGAGTAGATCAAAATATCATCAATTAAGATAATGATGAACGAATTAATATAATGCCTAAACACCATGTTCATCAAATCCATAAATGCCGCTGAGGCATTGGTCAAGCCGAAAGACATCACCAAAAACTCATAATGACCATATCTAGTATGAAAAGTAGTCTTTGGGACATCTGAGTCCCGAATATTCATTTGATGATACCCTGATCTCAAGTAGATCTTAGAGAACACCCTAGCACCCTGCAATTGGTCAAACAAATCATCCATGCATGACAACGGGTGCTAGTTCTTGATGGTGACTTTGTTCAACCGACGGTAATCAATGCACATCCGCATAGTCCTATCTTTTTTCTTCACAAATAACATTGGTGCACCCCAAGGTGATACACTTGGTCTCACAAACCCCTTTAATTTGCTAACAACTCCTCAAGTTGCTACTTCATCTCCTTCAATTCTTTCAGAGCCATGTGGTATGGTGAGGTAGATAAAGGCTGGTACCTGGAGCCAAATCAATACAGAAATCAATATCACGATTTGGTGGCATGACTGGAAGGTCAGAAGGGAACATATCGACAAATTCCCTAGGTACTGAAACTGAATCAATCATCTAAGACTCTATGATGGTATCTAGAACATAGGCTAGATAAGCCAAACAACCCGTCTCGACCATATTTCGAGTCTTCAGAAAAGAGATAACCCAACTAGATATACTAACAGAGGAACCCTTCCACTCCAATCTCAAAAACTTTGGCATTGGTAAAGTAACAGTCTTGGCATGTCAATCAAGGATGGCGTGATATGGGGATAACCAGTCCATGTTCAGGATGACCTCAAAGTTGATCATGTCAAGCAACATAAGTTCCCCTCTCGTCTTGTAACTACAAAATGTGACCGTACAAGACCGATAGATCCAATCCACAACTACAGAATTGCCCAGAGTTGTGGACACATAAACAGGAGTACCTAAGGAATCACGAGGAGTATCCAGGAAATGAGCAAACAAATTAGATACATATGAATAGGTAGATCCTAGATCAAATAATACCGAAGCATCCCTACCGCAGACAAACATAATACCTGTGATCACAACATCTGAGGCCAATGCATCTAGTATGGGCAAAAAAGCATGGAATGTGGCTGGAGCACCGGCTGGCTGGCCTCCACCTGACTGAACAGTAGCTAGCTGAACTCCCTCTGCCTGGCCTCCACCTTTAGGACGGCCCCTACCAACTTTCCCTTCGCCTCTGGGTGGCCGGACAGCTGGTGCTATAATCATAGGCTGCTGACCCTGCTGCACTACCTTGCCCCAAAGTCTGGGGGAGAATCTCCTACTGTAACTAAGATATCCGCACTCGAAACAGACCCTCGGTGTGGTGATCTACCGCACTGATGTGTGACCCTGATGGCCTGTAGACCCATTGTAAGAAGCCTAAATAGCCAGTGGACAGTATGAACTCTCCGGCATGGCACTGAAAAAGGGTCGCGCTGGAGCACTTCGAGGAGGTGGCAGTATTGATACCAAATTTTTCCCTATAATATTTTTCAAATGCATATATACCTTCAAAACTACGCATTAGCATCAATTGATATTTTTCCATAATTTCTACATTTTTAATTGATTTATCCCAATCTTTTATTTATATAAATACTTACAAATTGCATCACAAAAAACTTTATAAAAATTTCACGATTTAATTTTGCTATTTATATTCATATTGAGCTCAAATTATTTCGCAAATAGCCCCATCTACATTTTTGGGTTACAATTGCAATAACTTTGCAATTATAGCCCATGCATGTATTATTGCATTATTTTATGAAAAATAGCTCATTGTATTTTTAAAATATTGAGTAATTATTTTAAAGCATTTTCATGCATGAAAATTATTTTTTATAATCAATTAATTATTTTATAAAATATATTTTATCAATTATTTGGGTATTTAACAAATAACCCTTTTTATTTCAGACTTAACCATTTTTACCAGCCCAAAACCCCTTCTAATATTAAACAAAAATGCCAGCCCAAACCCCTAAGGCCCAATCTGCCTGCCCGACCCAATAACCCCTCTTTAATCGTGGCCGTTGATCTTTTAGATCAACGGTCCACGTTCACCCTTACCTTAATTAACCCCTAACCTACCCCAAACCCTTTTCATTCTCTCAAAACCCGCTGTCATTGTCTCCCTTCATCTCTCAACTCTCTCTCAACCTAACCCTGACCCTAGGCACCGTCACTAGCGTAAACCTCCCTCATATGGTGCTTTTATGTCTTCTCCGACCACCCCTGGCCTTCTACACTCCATGGCTCTTCAATTTCATGAGTCCTTGAGAAGATCTCAGGGAACTCCAACTGGTTCTGGTTTGAAACTTTGTTTACTGGGCTGTCTCAGGCCATTTTTCGTTAAGAAAGGATCTCTCCTTGTTTTATTACGAATCTATGGGTTCTTGACCTATTCTCTTCACCTCTGCTATTTTTTTGAAAACCCTAGTTTGATACTGTCGATTCTTCTCAGATCTTTATAGATCTGAGGTTATTCGAATATTATTAAGTGTTTTCCTTCAAACAATCTCTTGTTTTAATTGATTATTTCAGTTTTTAATCACTTTTTCTAAACTAAGGTTCATCTCAAACTTTTCTTCAATGGTTTTTATAAGTTCTCAATGTTTAGTTAATTTTTTCTTCATCATCTTAACTGATTTTTGCATGAATCTTCAAACCGTAGTTGATTCTGTGCGATGTACTGGTTTCTTTGATTTTGTTTCGATACTTTGTTATTTCGGTAATACCTGTCGTATTAGTTTACACCGTATTTGGGATTAAATGTTTCCTTGTTAAAATCTAGTATTTTTTTGGATTTTTCCCTAATTAATATCTATTTATGGTTCGAACCTGTTTTTCTTGCTGAATTCTATTTTTCGGTGAAGCTTTACTTATTTAATTTCTATTTATGGAATATGTGTAATTCTTTCCCAAAAATCAGTATTCTTTTGAATGTTTTACTAATTTTTTCCTATTATTTTGCCCTGTTAAAATCTGTGTGCACATATCTTATTTGTTCCCTTATTTGTGACTTTAATTGATCACACTTGCCTTAATAAGTTATCCATATTGTTTTGGGATTCTCACTGATTCCCTATTTGGCATGATTTGGATTCCTTACCGTCCATAACTCCCTTTTGCTGTGACCGTTAAGTGATTACCCCTAATTAAGGTATCTATTCCAGACTCCCTTACAAGAATTGATTCTGTGATTATTTGATTGACCCCTTATTGACTGACTTCTGAGTCTCTTTACCTTATTTGCTCTACTCCCTAAGTGCTATATATACACTCTTGTTCTACCTCTCAAGAACATGGATAGTAGTTCAAAATCCACACACACTCTCAAACTTTCTCTCATCTCTCTTACTGCTACTTGTGCTCGTTGATCGTCTAGCCGGCTGAAAGCCAAGGCTAGACTTTGGAACTCTACCTGCTTTACTTTCTGCACTTTGCCTCTTTAATTTGTATTTTCTTATTTCAATATCATTCTAAAATTTATGTCTATGTTCTCCATAGTTGTGAAATCCATGCCTATTTCCGCACTAGTTTAACTTATTATGTACTTAGTTGTTCTTCCTGTTTACTACTTTGATCAGTATGCTTAAGTTTTAACCCACTCTTGTTTAGTGTTTTAATCAGCATGTTTAGGTTTCAATCTTCTTGTTTGTTATTTTAGCCAGCATGTTTACTTGAGCTCTTGTTTGTTTCCTTCAACTAGCATGCTCATTTAAGTAGTTCAGGCTCCTAATTTATCTGATTAACCACACTTGGTATGACTAGTTCTGTTTGGTAGACCCTTGTCCTCAATATGGATATTTCTGCATTTTGTCTCTATGCTCTAATGTCTATTATCACTTTAGCTTCAAGTATAATTTCCTTATTAATATTTTGAATCAGTAGTTTGTATTCTAATGCTATGAATTTGGTTCTGGTTGTCAATCAATCCCTGCTTGTTCTGTGTACTTGTTGATCAATATGTTTCCCCTCTTATCCATGTTCATGTATTTCTAATTTAAGCTCCCTATGTTCCCAAACCCTCTGATCCGTGTTTGTAAATTTGTTTGTCTTTACTTAGAATTAAGTAATAAATGGGTTTGAATCTGGACACCCTATGTTTTTGTGATTGTATGGTTGTTTTTTCTCATAATTGCTTCCAAAATTATTTTCACTCTTAAGATGTTTTTCTTAAACTTGTTTCTATTCCTGAAATACCTTTTCACTCCTAATTTTTTTTTTACCTTTATACTGTTTTTACTAAGTTCTTTCAATTATGTCAAGCACTCTCACTTCTACTCTTAGATTATTTAAGTTTTGCCCCTTCCAGTGTGTGTACTGCCTAGGAATCCATGAGATTCCTTCGAACTCTGGCACACTGGGGCTGGCCCTTCTACACTGCACATAACTACTTCGTTATTTATAAGGATCTTGATGTGAGTATTGCCCGAGGTCCTTGAGGCCCTTGGGAACTTTGACGCACCAGGATACGTCATTGGATACTATGTACTATGACATTTTGGACTGTTTTGAAGGCCTGGTATTTCCAGGTTCACTTTGGGCCTATCTCAGGCTGCCTATAGCACAACTTGTATTTATTATGTAATTTATTTATTTATTGTTTGTAATGATCAATGTTTTAAAACGCGGGGGCATGAGGCGAGGCGTTTTATCTCTGACAAGGCGAGGCGTAAATCCCACGGATCTTTAAATTTTACTAATTTCAAGAATTTTAAGATAGTATAAAATAAAAAATAATTGTAAAAATTATGTTAAAATAATAAAATTATACTAATAATCTATTTAAAAATATTTATAATTTATAATTCAACTATGAATAATATGAAAAGTGGACCTCAAGGGATGCCTAATACCTACCCCTTAAAGTAATTTCAAGTCATTACCCAAAATCTGGTAACACAAACCAATTTTATGAGTTTCTTGCAATAGGTGCCATAACACACCTTAAATACGTTATGTGGTGACTCTTCAACTTCTGTACCCATTTCCCAAAAGAAAACAAGTTGTCCCAAATGAATTTCAAAACACTGACTTCCGCTTCAAAGATGGAAACTCGACAGGTGGTGCTGAATATGTGGGCCTGCTAGGCTGACCCCTACCCAAACTGACCTCTGCCCCTTGCTGGGGCACCTCGAAACTCTCCAAAGAAACGGGTCCTCTTGTCCTGCTGCATCTTCTCTCTACCTCTCTGACGGTAGCCCTTCCTCCGTGCAATCTCCACTACCAGCTGATAAGATGTCCCCATCTCAACCTCCCGGGCCATATTTTCCCTAATACCGGACTGCAACCCCATAACAGACCTCCACACTCTCTCTGTATCAGTAGGAAGTATCATAAGTGCATGGCGAGACAACTCAGAATACCTCGTCTCGTAATCGGTCATTGACATATGACCCTGCTCAAGCTAATACCGCAACTCTTCCCTCTCGGAGGGTGGAATGTACCTATCCAAGAAAAGCTATGCGAATTGGCCCCAAGTAAAGGGATGACAACTCGCTGGTGTGCCAAGAAGATAAGACTGCCACCATTTACGGGCCTCGCACTCCAACTGGAAAGTAGTGAAATCCACTCCATGAGACTTTAATATCCTCATATTGTGCAGTCTGTCCCTGCACCTATCAATGAAGTCTTCGGCATCCTCAAGACGCTCGCCTCTGAAGACAGGAAGGTGTAGCCTAGTCCATCTGTCCAATAACTTATGCAGCTCACCGTCCATAGCTGGTCTAGGCTATGCGTACAATCGCTGCAACTGGGTGGGCCCCGTCTACGGGTAGTGTACCCGGAGTCTGATACACTATAGCTGCATTCCCAGGAGCCTGAGCAGTAGGGGTATGTGCTCCCCCTCCTACCCGGGTAATAGAATCCATGAACAACAACATACGGCCCATGACCTCCTGAAAGCCCGATGTTGTCATGAAAACTACCAAGGCAGGCTCTACTGCGTCCACCTTACCCTTCTCCTCAATGATGGGATCCTCTACCGGATCCACTGATGGTGCAACTCTAGGACATCATCGTTATCACGACCCAAAATTTGTTAAAGGTCGTGATGGCAATGTACTCCACTGTCGGGCTAGCCAACACTAAATATTTAATTAAATTCTCTTTTTATACTTTTGAAATCATAAGATTTTCTTCAATTCCCCTAGTAAAAAATGAACTTTATAAAGTAAATAATAATGTTTTTCAATTTCAACACCTAATATCTCATAATCACCCCGGAACCCGATGTCACAAGTGCATGAGCAATCTTTAGGAAATAAAATGAAGCACAATAATTGTACGAAATACAAATCTGGGCAGAAAAGAAAAAACAATACTCTAAAGAAGACTATGTTGGCTACAGGTCATCTATAATAATACAGCTCACCTAAGTCTCTGTAACAACCATGCCGCTGCACCCACTAGGCCACTAGACATGCATTTGCCCGTGCAAGAAAAAATGCACAGCAAGTGTAGTATGAGTACGAAAACAACGGGTACCCAGTAAGTATCCAGTCTAACCTCGAAAAAGTAGTGACAAGGGGTCGACTTCGACACATATTAGTGGTTCAATAATATCAGATACAGTAAGGAAGTGAATAATATGAAATAGAGTAAACATATGAAATAAACATGTATAAAATACATGGTACAACTCCCCTCCTTACAATTTTATTCAAACTCTCAACTAGAAAGTTCCCTCCTTATATATATATATATATATATATACGGGTTGTTCGACCCGTATATAATTATGTTGGATCGAATATATATGAAATGCCGAGGAGTACGATTCGATCCAACATAAATGTAAACTTTGCACTGTCAAGGGTCGAATGACCCGAACCATAGATGCATCTATTAACCTGCCAAGGCGGTCGGCCCGCTCTTATGAATGTTGTAGAAAGAAATCTTTCCCACTCGCGAAACATACATGCGACGCGATTACACATAGATTTCTTAGGTTATAAAAGTATTCCTCAATTCTTTTTAAATTACGGATTTCAAATGAAAAAATTTAGTTCCAATCTTTCCTTAATTTAAACTCCTTTCAAAACATTTAATAAACTAACTAAATCTCGGTTCTTCTCAAGACAAACAATAAACATAAATTTAGAACAATATCAACAAGGTATGTTGTAAGCCTAAAACTACCAGGACATAGGTATACCTAGTAGCTACGTACGGACTCTCATCACCTCATGCGTACGTAGTCCCCTCAAATAGAAGCACATAATAATTTAGTTCACCTATGGGGTTAATTCCCTCTTACAAGGTTAGAAAGGAGACTTACCTTGCTCCGAAGTTCCATAACCCTCTCCAACGTCGCTCTAACACCTCAATCAGATGCCCCATGCTCCAAAACTAGCCAAACAATTCACAAACCAACGAAAATATACTCTAAGACTCATAGCAATTCAATTTACAACAATCCCACCTCCGCTCGGAAAGTTGATAAAATCACCCTCCGGCCCACGTGCTTAGATTCCGAATATTTTCAAAAATAAACTTTACTCATAACCCCACAAACTCAAATATATGATTTATTCTCAATTCCATTCCCAAAATTGTGGTCAAAATCCAAAAATACCAATTTCTAAGTTTTTCTTCAAATACCAAATTTATACAAATTTCATGTCTAAATCCATATATAAACCTTGTATTTAACTTAAAACCAGAAGGAATCACTTACCTCTCAATGATGATGGAAATCCCCTCTCAAAATGGCTCTAAAAATTTGCCTAAGAATAAAAAATGAGCAAAAATGGCCAAACCCCGCTACTTAATGTGTTCTGCCCGACAACCTCCGTGCCTGCAGACTTCTTGCCGGT
This sequence comes from Nicotiana glauca, assembly GCA_026770625.1. Classification (NCBI taxonomy): domain Eukaryota; kingdom Viridiplantae; phylum Streptophyta; class Magnoliopsida; order Solanales; family Solanaceae; genus Nicotiana; species Nicotiana glauca. Next base: position 77,698 of record MU742313.1, read on the forward strand.
TATGCGCTTCCACTTCTGTGGTGCCTCCTTTGCACCTATGCCACTTGCCGCTTCTGTGGCCTGCACTTTTGTTTTTGCACTTGCGCAGATGTGGTCAAGGATCTGCACCTGCGGCCCTCCACCTAGGCATCCTGCTCCACTTCTGCGGCTCCTATGGCACTTTTGCACTCAACGCACCTACAGCGAAACCTTGTAGGTGCGGTTAAACCGGGTGACAGCAGCCCTCAGCCCTTCCTTTCAAGTCCAACTCGATCTGTTTGCCATCCGGATTTTACCCCTATGCCCTTGGGACCTCAACCAATTATACCAACACGTCCCAAAACACATTAACTTAGTCGAGCCTTCAAATTACATCATACGACATCGGAATAACGAATCGTAACCCAATCCAAGCTAAATGAACATTAGAACTTCAAACTTCTATATTCGATGTCAAAACCTATCAAATTATGTCCAATTGACCTCAAATTTTGCACACAAGTCGCATTCGACATTACGGACCTATTCCAACTTCCAGAATCAAAATCCGACCCCGATATCCAAAAGTCCACTTCCGGTCAAACTTCTCAAAAACCTTCAAATTTCTAACTTTAGCCAAATGACTCCAAAATGACCTACGGACCTCCAAATCCACTTCCGGGCGCTCTCTTAATACCTGAATCACCAAACGGAGCTATTCCAGGATTAGAGTCCTAAACAGATATCGATGACATGAAAATACTCCTCCACCCCAAATTCACGAAATTCTTCCAAAATGTTAACTTCCACAATAGGCGCCGAAACGCTCCTGAATATTCCAAAACTGGATCAAAACATACGCCCAAGTCCGAAATCATCATACAAACCTGCTGGAACCTTCAAATCCCGATTCCGAGGTCGTTTACTAAAAAATTCAACCTTAGTCAATTCTTTCAACTTAAAGCTTTTGACGTGAGACTTTTCTCTCCAAATCAACTCCAAACTTTCCGAAATTTAACTCCGACTATGCATACAATCATAATACCTTAAGTGAAGCTACTCATGGCCACAAACCACCAAATAACGTGCTAGAGCTCAAAACGATCACTTGAGTCATTAAATTCTCTCCTACTTAAACATATTTTCATCCTCGAACGTGCTAAGAATTGCGCTGTAGTTGTCCGAAATCACTACTTAGCACCTCATGCACCTACCCCTGCTACCACAACTCAGTCGAGCACATTAGCTTGAGCAAATCTCAAGATATTCTCTTTTATTCAGTGAATAAGCCTTAGAGCCCAATTCTAATATCCGAAATCCCCTACCAAGCCTACTTCCAACATACGAGCACCGCTTGACTCACTACACAATGTACCAGGACAATGATGCATGCCTTTGCTGAATTCACATCATGAACCACATCATTCATAGGGCCATGATAACATTCTCTGATCATAATAACAGAAATCTCACGAATTCGATGCTTGCAATACACCTCATAACATATATATGTCTTATTCCAACTTCTGCAATACTGCCATAACGGGAGAGATCTGTTGAAACTCATAACGAACTACCAATTCAACAAATCATTAAGTTCCTTCTCCTAACAAGAACCATTACCTCATTCTAGACTGAATATCGATAGTTAATCCTTAATGTGCCTTTTATAAATCCTATCCCACTGATCCCAGGTCCAATAATCTTGTCTCACCCAGTACAAGTTGCTCAGGCAATAAGCTACCTCAAACACTACCAAAAGTCTCATATGATGCCACTACCAGCTCGAATGTGATGATATATATATATATATATATATATATATATATATATATATATATATATATATATATATATATATATATATATATATATATATA
>MU742313.1:82658-112048 GCA_026770625.1 Nicotiana glauca
AGAGAGAGAGAGAGAGAGAGAGAGAGAAAATGAACTTTAGAAAGAACTACTCAGCCTACTCAACTAATTAAACAACCCAAGGGATGATATGAACCCTCCTTAGGAAATAAGAAACAAAACACACCAGGATAGATCTAGGGGACTGTACTCAACATCATACTGTTGCAGAGTGCAACCCGATCCATACGAAAAATCCATGGCGTGCCACCTGATTTATACATAATAATCTATAAGGAATTACTTACCGAGCAAAAATGCTCATACTCGCAAAATATCCAAATATCGGCCGCAAGCATGCCAAGTGCATAATACCATTTGCGGGGAGACAGATAGTGCCATATGCTACAAAACTCAAGCACAACTAAGGTGCGCTATATGATCTGAATCTCAAGAGCCATTCAGATCACATAACACAATCGCTACGCGGGACCACAAAACTTAAGAAATTTATCAATCAGTTTCACAACTCACACAACACAATATAGCATTACATGAAATAGCTGACGACGAAACAACATCCAACATCTGAATACTCCTCCATAAGGAGCGCTATGCTGAAATGAACACATCCGACCTGACATAGAGCCCATATTCACATTTAAATCCGTCCACCGACCTCAAGCCGATTCTGATCACGCTGAACTAGGCTAATAATCTTTCAAGGGTCCATAATAACCCTTTTTCCCATAACACACAAGAATAACTGTCAGATGCGAAACAACTTCTGTAGTTCCACCAATCACACTAACACTGCGAAGAAAATCAAAATCTTCAATCAATACTCAGAGCCTTTTACACCTGACACCGATCTCTGGTGACGAAGATAATACCAACTTACTCTAAACATCCAAGACCTTTTTTGCTTATCCGAGCTCGTGAGATTCCTGCCAACACCGAACTGTAACCCTGAATCCTCAATTTCCAATTCCCATGCTACTGACTGCAACAAATAATACCAATACGCAAGAGTGCAAGAATTTCACCTTAACTCCAGAACCACTAATAGGATACACACTTCACTTGTCGAAACCTTTCATATTGCTCGTTTCAGGAGAATCATTGCAACACATGAATGAATTCTCATATCTGTAAAATCCCCAGGTAGTGGCTTAAACCACCATAACCCTTCCGGTTGTCAAGCCTTGCACGTACCGCCACAAATTTTATGCATAACCTAATCATGCTGGAGGAACTGATCACTGCCACCATTATGCCGATTTTAACCATTGATAACCGATCTTCCTTCTTTTAATTTGCTCTAGACTTGCCTTAGGAGTAATAATAGCTTTATTCAAAACATCACGAACCCAAATTCTCACTCATCCTAAACGACCTCATATCACTAGACCATGCTGTCTCAAATCCCTCGAACCATCTCATACCCTCCTTGTGCATATATTCACATCCTTAACTGGTACACATATTCTTATAATTCCTCTACGAATTCAAATTCATTTTCTCTCATTCCCCTAAATGCCACATTGCAAGCCGAAGATATCATAGAACACTCCAAGTCCGTTTTCATAATCTGCTGCAAAAGCTCGATTCTTAACCATACTACGGGCTTGAAATCCCTAGACACCACATTTTAACTTTTGAGTTCATGACCGTTGTTAAGAGTCACCCACTCTGAATTGGTCCCGAATATAATAAAACTTCAAGGCCCTTCTAGAATATGAACACTCTCTCGCTGAAGTACCTGACTAAATCACTTTCCTTGTAAATCACCTCGGTACGAAGCATAGATCCTAAATCTTCCCAAAGCCTAAACATGAATTAATAAGACCAATTATAGCACATATTCGTCAAATGCTTTGCTCAAATCATAACTGATGTTCACTTTTCTTAGTAATAATAACCCATCAATATGCCGATCACCAAAAACCTCACAAATAGATAACCATACAATCCAATCGTAGGCGGTAGGACTCTCCCACTAAGTTTGAAGCTACCATTGCATAAACCTGGAACCCACCAAGATTCTTCCTTCATGACTTCTCTGGGTACAATTGCTATAAAATCAATAACTATCCTGATCCCGTGCTCATTTGCCAATCGACGAGTCCGTTCACTTCTCATAGACATCAACTAAAAGTGCGAAAGTACACATCAATCCAAAGTCATGTTGTACCCTTTTTCACATCCAGCAACTCTTTTCTATCATCTCCAATCTCTCCCGTATAATAGCCAATATTCTAAATTAAGTCTGTAGGCCTACTCACCGTCCCCCATGAATCCCAAATGACTCTAACCTCTTCTAAAGTCGTGTAGTCATCTTACCACAGAACCCATATACTACTCTGTCACTCTCCCACTTTGGTCAAACTCAATCTTTTAAGCAACTACTCAACTCCTGTTTCTCACACTTGGCCTTCTATAAGTTTAACCACCATAAGGAACCTCCCACATATCCTTCCTCATCCTTCGTTGCCTAGTTGTTGCCTTAAATCAAATTCTATCTCTATAGCACTTTAACCAATAGATCATTACTAACTATAAACCTTTATGAAGATCATATTTCTCGAGCCGTCGACACTAGAAATACTGATTCAAATCCCGTATCACCGCACACCATAATCTCTGACAGCCGTTTTCCCGACTCTATTTCACAATACCCTGCCCCAAAGGCAAATTAAAGAAGACTATAACACTGGTGAACTTAACGTATCCAACAAGGAAAATGACACCACATCACATATGAAGATTTTACCATGCTCAAAAATACCAAGTCTCGTTCTTCATCAACCCAAACCTGAACACTTGTAGTCCTATTGCCTTTTTCTCTGCTGGAACTAAATTACTGAATCTCTAAATCATGCACTGAGCAAACCTTATCACTAGTCTTTCACTGTCTCCACATAGGCAAGCATCTTACTATCACCTCAATATTATGCGATAGCAACTCATGAGCATCATAGCAACCTGTGCATAGCCTCAAAGCTGTTAGAAGTACAACTACTTAGCAAAAATGACGAAATATCCTTTCGCAAGGCGATGACAATAGCCCAATAAACTACGTAGGGGGAAACATCTCGCACTGCATCTATAGTACCATTACAATTCCTCAATTCGACCGATAGCAAGCTTTTCACATCACATAAAATTGAGTAGGAAGAAACAAAGGCATAAGCATCAAAGAAATTAAAACGCACGATGAGGAATTAAGAAGGGAAGTGCTACTAACAGCCATGTAGCCTCTCAAAGATAAGTATAGACATCTTTGTACTGATCCATAAGACTCTACTAGACTCGCTCATGACTCGTGAGACCTAAGTGAACCTAGTGCTCTAATACCATGTTGTCACAACCTAAAATCTGTTAATTCTTGTGATAGCGCCGGACTTTACTGTCAGAATAGCCAACACTAAATTGTTAATTAAATTCTCTTTTTATATTTTTAAAATCATAAAATTTTCTTCAATTCCACTAGTAATAGATGAAATTTATAAAATAAATAATAATATTTTCCGATTTCAACACTGAATATCTCACAATCACCCTGGAACCCAGTGTCACAAGTGCACACCACTACAAATAAGACCTTTAGCGGCAATAAAAAATGACTTTAGTAGCAATAAGAATAGCCTCTATATATTATATTGGCCATTTTTCTTTTCTCGCTGGAACTAGGGTCGGCAAAGCCTTTAGCGGCCATTCTCGCAAAAGCTGGTAAACGGTATGTTTTATTGCCGCTAAAAGTTATTATCTTTAACGACAATTATTTGCGGTAATTATAATGGATACTAAATCCAATCCAAAACGACTAATTATACTTCTTTAGCTGCCATTATTATACTGCTACATTCAAAATAATTGCCACTAAAAATAGCATCTTTAAGGTCTATTGTTTGTGGCAATTATAATAGCTATTAAATCCAATCCAAACGGCTAATTATACTTCTTTAGCACCTATTTTTTATAGCCGCTAAATTAAAAATAATTGCCACAAAAAGTTTGCATCTTTAATGGCAATTATTTTGTGGTAATTAAAATGGCTATTATCCCTTGTGAAAACATCATAGTTTGCCCTTTTAGCTTCCATTCTAATGGCTAATATGTTTAACTAAATTTCCGCTAAAAGTCAATATCTTTAACGACAATTGTTTATATCAATTATAAATAGTTTAACCACAATTAATAATAGTTACTACATTCGTACAAAATATGACTCAAATAATAAAATATATTAATATTAATTAAAAATAAAATAATGTATCTCATTAATCTTAACAAAAAAAGGAAGTACTAATCAAAAATATTAATATCACAGTAATTTAAAATATAAAAATATATTGTTTAGACTAAATAGCTAATGTCATAATATAAGTAATCCAAATGAATGATGGTCATCAAATGATTTCCACAACTTTTTATCATTTTGAAATCTTTCAGTCGCTAAATTATCCAACATCAGACGGTATGACCTAAAATTATAAAATAATTGTGTCAAAAGATAAAGTAAAATGTAAAAAAACTTCTTGAACATTCCGTCACTGTTAGAGTAGCCAACTCACTCACCTAACATCTATAAGCAAAAACAACTAAGCTAAAATATGAACATTTCAACCAAATTGATTAGAACTCAAACTTCAACAACTATCTACTGAAGCTTAGTAAAAACAGTTTGATTCTTCAATCCAACAATCTTTAGTAAAAACAGTTTGATTCTTCAATCCAACAATCTTCTTAGCAACATATAGGCGAACAAACACTCATTTCAATTTAGAATTCAATCCAGAAGCAAAACCGAAAACAAGAATTAAGCAAATGCATTGCAAAGTGCAACTAAACGACATCAGCATATGTATATGACAGCATATGTAGATTGCCCCAGCCACAATAAGGAAGAGGAAAGCCTCATATCCAAATAACAATAGCAACATCTAAATCCTCTATTGCATGCACAAGGTATAGAAATGAAAGATCCAAATTCAAGAATGCAATCAGCTAGTCATATGTCTGGGTTCTCGACTGGAACCCACACGCAATCTCCTCACCATACTTTGTTTTCCAATCAATTTCATGCTCCAAGTGCAGATGCAATTGAAAACCATTGGCTTGAAAGAAGTGGTCAGTTACCAGTGGATTGGATAGAAGCTCAAACGCAGCAACTGCATATTAATGGTGAGATGCAAAAAAAGGGATTTTGATGTAAATGGCTTTTAAAGATCAAAGTATGTGGATGTCAGCTAGTGCTAATGATGATAGTTCAAAGCGATTACTTATGGAGTTGCTCCAGCAAAAATCTGGCTAGCAGTCAACCGAGAAAGCAAAAATGACTAGGAGAATTTTGTTTTTAGAGGGGCTTTCACTCAGGTAAGTTTTCTGGGACAAATGCTTCAAACCTGTTTGTTCAAGCAGAAATGTCCAGGTCATGATGTTACCCTAAATGCCAATTTTTAAATTCTGGACTTGTAATTCCTGGAGTTCGAGCTCCGAAATATCTTGCCCCGGATGATACTGTTATTAAGTTGGTAAAGGAATTTATGGAGTCCAAAAAATCAGTTGCATCAATCTACCACGGGCAACATATTCTATCGACTACTGGTGTTCTCAAGGTAAATCTCTTAGCATCATTTAGAATTGAAGTTAAACAGCTTGATGCATGCATGATATTTCAGCTATTCCTATTTTCTACCAAACACAACAAAGTCAACAATGGGAAAAAGAAGAAAAGCAATCAACCGATTTTGAGGAACTTTACATGCGAGAAAATGACCAAAATGGTCCTTAATGTATAAGGGATGGATTATTTTGGTCCTTTCTGTATAACACTTAACAGATATGGTCCTCCATGTATACAAAAAGTTGACACATGTAGTCTCCATCCCTAAAACTAACAGTATAGCTCAAATTTCCAATTAAATTTAACCATAAATGTCATGTGTTTCTCACATAAGGTGCCATAAACGCAATACGCTGGAGCAAAACTTCCTGCTTGATCTGGACACATTGTTGCAGGACCTCACTTTATTGGTGTCCCGTAAGGATCAATTAGAGAAAGTTGATTTGTCTGGTTGTTGCTGGAAGATCAAAGGCAGAAGCTCAAGATGCCATCAATATAAAAACTTGGAGGAATTATCTAATGTCTATTAGGATCTCAAAGGACTCTGCAAGAGTTATTCATAAGTTAGTTCTTCCACTAAGATGCTTAAGGTGGTTTGTTTCATAATAATATGACAGGTGTAAAGTGGCCATGGCCATTACTGACATTATGAAGCGCATCAATTTTAGGAAAAATTCCATATGCTCTTCTACTACCAGGGTACTGAGTAGGCTTTTGAAGAGGGAGTACCTTGTATGAAACACTTGGGATATGCTGTTAATGTACAAAGTCTCTACTATCTCTTCACTTCTTGAACTCAAAATAGAGTGCACGAATTCTTATAGCTATGCGAAAGAGTGATTGAAGACTTACATAGGTAAATACGAATCAATCACTGATGAAGGAAATTATAGACTCAGTGTTGACAAATTGAGCTCAATGCAAGTTCGTAAGATGAATTAAAAGTTTTGGACATGAGGAACAGAGGAAGGATATGGAAATAGAGTCAATTTGATAACAGAGTCGGGTAAATAGAGACTTTTAATCCTATCAAATATCAACACACTCTCTGATATACTTGCTAAATCACTTTCTCCGGCAAAATGTTTGATGCCTGAAGCATACATCAGTGTCGCCGAATCAGATGAGCAAGCCGAAACTTTATTTTATGTTCTAGTTGTGTTTATAGCACCTCACGCGAGATGCAAGTGACATTTGTGGTTAAACTTAACTGGAAATATTGATCTCAATAATCATTAGCAGTAATTAGAACATGTCAATGGGAATGTTAATTGCCATATACTTCAGAAATGAAATAAGATGGAATCATGCGTTGTTCACGTGTGTGTGCATACTCTAACATGTGTTCATTAAATGAGATACGAGTCTAAACCAAGTCTTAGTATTGGGTAATATGGTTCTAATTCAAAGTGCTACAGACTGGGAAAGTAAAAAAGACCAAGGAATTAGTGAAGAGCTATGCTGAAAATGAGGCCTTTTTCTTTGCGACAAGCTGGAGGTTGAGTTTGTTCACCTTATATCTATATGTCCTAGTTCCTAAAATACACAACAATAGCTATTTGTTAGAGCTACAAGGTTGGGACATTCAACTTGGTAATAATAACAGAAGACTGCACAAATTTATCAAGTATAACACTATGGCAGTCCTGTCTCTTAGGCAATCAAAAACGAGACCATTATATAGGTTGAGGAGGCAGTACACAATTGTCTTCTATACTCTTATAATCTACATGGAGGATCATACAAGGATAACATCAAAGTGTTGCTGGAAAACAAATGCATTAGCCATGATAAATGCAACATCACATGTGATACAGAACTGGTGCAACAGAGGAAAAATAGCAGGGAATGATATTGTTACCATGACTTGTCTTGTGATATAGGAGGTATTAGCATATTGTGCTCATTTCCAGGAAAGGATATCACATATGAGCACAAGAATGGACGCTTGGAAGATCTCCAGTACTTGAGGGTGTTGTTTCTGCCCTAGTACATCAATGATCAGTACCTATATATGGAAGGTAAACTAAGAAGGAAGTGCTGGAGATGCAACAGTACAATGCCCACGATCAAAGGACCATTCAAAGGAAATACACTGCTTTGGCATCAAAATAAGGAAATTATGAAGGCATTGGGGTATCTCATCCTAATGCACTTCAGTCATTCTACATCCTTACAATGGTGACACACAAAGGACACGTTAACCTACTGTTGGAATTTACAAAATTTTTACGACAAACTCTGTATGATCAAATTTGTGCACTTCTACTGGATACAAGAAGCAATGAGGTTTGCGGACAATTTCGATACACGAGGAGAGAAAGAAAAACCACTACTGAAATCTTGGACAATATGTTACAGGGAATATGATGGGATATCAAGAGAACAAGCATGGATCGCACACGAAAACTGGAAAAATAATAGCGACGAAGGACAAAGATGAGCAGTACCATGAGAAGATTGAGCATTTTCAGCAACACTAGGCATCGTTGATATTTGTGGTACTCGTTCATGTCCACTATTAGCATCAGGGATCTAATAAATATTAACATGTTAGATAACAATACTTTTATATGATTAGAATTTCAATAAAAATGTCTAAATCTTATGAAATGGAGTTACCTGTTCATCTGAGGTGCCATTACTGCTTTGAAGCATAGATGCATTAGGAGCATATTTGCGCATGAGTTGTCTCATTTGGAGTAATTCTGAATGCATGGTCTCTTGATTTTGTTTCATCATATTCATTTCTTCATTTTGTTTCTCCTTTAACTCGATTTTCTTCTATTCTAACCTTTGTCTAACCTCATTAGAAGAATCATCTGCAATAATATTTCCTATGGAAGACCTACTACCCCATAGAATAGAAGGAGTCGGACCAAATCCTAAACCACGAGAATACCCACTTTTTTCATTTCCCAACACCTGAAAATACACATCACCTTCCCAAGCAACACTACGAGGAGGTTGCTCAGTAGATCTCTCACTATTGCTCATCCTTTCGTTTATCATTTCTTGAGAAATCAATTTTGGAATTCTTGAGCAGGAAGAAATGCACATTGTTTGATGGAGTCATCAAACTAACAAAATAAAAGAAAGAATAAATCTTAGGATTGTCTTGACAGAATCATCCAGTGCCTACCATCCTTACGTTTTTTATGAGTTAATAAGAAAATTTATGCTCGTGTAGGCTCATTCCCATTTACAGCCTAATAAAATAAAAATGATATCAGATATGCATGACAAAAAATGGTTTAAAATATTATAGTTTGTAATTTTCACAAGTTTACCTGCTTATTCACAAGGTGGCAATACTTTTGAATCCTCTTGTGTGAGGCATCATTTGCTTGGCCCTACTCTTGGATATGTCTCTGTCACTGAAATATTAAAACTATATCTTATAAATCATAAATAAAATTTGAGCATAACTAAAATAAAAACTCTATGAAAATGAGCAGACTAGGAGAATTTTCAAGGTTCATACCTTAGCTTTATCAGAAAGCCAATAATAGACAAGACCACTGCATTGATCCCTCGGTATGCGACTTGGTCTATTTTTTAGTAATGCGTCTTTAGTCTTATATTTTGGCGTATACTCACCCTTTAACTCATATTTGTAATCTTTCCATTTCTTTCCTTGTGACTTTAAGACCCACACTTCTCCACGTTTTGGGATAGAGAACTTCTAAAAAGTAAAAGCCAACATTTAGAAGATAACATCATGTATAAATAGCATGTTCACAAAATAATAATAATAATAATAATAATAATAATAATAATAATAATAATAATAATAATAATAATAATACTAATAAAAACAATAACAACAACAACAACAACAACAACAACAATAAAAACTTTCCATACTCTCACAAAATCCACTAATTTCTTCTTTTCCTCTTTTTCAAAAATTCTGCAATCATCTACATATAAAAGTGTTAGCTCTGGAGTTCTGGCAATAATTCCTAGAAAGCTAGGAAGCCTTAGACCCTCTTTCCTAAAAGCTTGGTAACGATTATTAAACGGCACATTAACTGTCTTCCCCGGCGAAAGTTTCCAAATATCTTTTAGTAAAGTAGGCCCACGAACCTCTTTTTCTTCTGAATTACCTAGAATGATAAAAATTCGAATAATGTGGTGACTTTAAGAATTCTAACTCTAGATACTTTAACATTACTCTGTTGAAAGAGACTACCAAAGCCGGAGTATTACTATACATATCACAACAATTTCAAGGAATTACAATAAAGTTCTCATATTGGAACTGAAGTTAAGGCAGTAGGAAATCAGACACAACTAACAAAGCTTTTAACTAACAGAGCTCTTAACTAATAGACGGTTCACCAAGGCCAACGTAGTCCAATGAAGCATTAACAACTGTTTTAGTTAAAAACAAACTCAGCCAAATTCACATGTACTAGGAAATAAAAAAAAGTACAATAACTGTCCGGAATACAAATTTGGACAGAAAAGAAAATACAATAGTCTGAAGGAGACTCTGCTGGCTGCGGGACATCTAGAGCGATGCAGCTCACCTAAGTCTCCGTATCAACCATGCCGCTACAACCACTAGGCCACTAGACATGCATGTTCCTGTGCGAGAAAAAATGCACAGCAAGTGTAGTATGAGTACGAAAATAACGGGTACCCAGTAAGTATCCAGTCTAATATCGAAAAAATAGTGACGTGGGGTTGACTTCGACACTTACTAGAGGTCCAATAATATCAGATATAGTAAGGAAGTGAATAATATGAAATAGAGTAAACATATGAAATAAACATGTATAAAATACGTGGTACAACTTCCCTCATTACAATTTTACTCAAGCTCTGACTAACAAGTTCCCTCCGTAACCGGAGCGCATATATATATATATATATATATATATATATATATAATGCCGAGGCGTATGTCCCAATCCAACATAAAAGTAAATTGTACACTGCCAAGGATCAAACGGCGCGAACCGTAGATGCATCTATTAACTTGCCAAGGCGATCGGCCCGCTCTCATGAGAGTAGTAGAAGGAAATTTTCCCCACTCGCGGAACATACATGGAACGCGGTTACATATAGAATTCTTAGGTTATTAAATTATTCCTCAATTCTTTTTAAATTACGGATATCAAATGAAAACATTTAGTTCACAATCTTTCCTCAATTTCAAACTCCTTTCAAAACATTTAATAAGATAACTAGATCTCGCTTCTTCTCAAGACAAATAGTAAACATAAATTAACAACAATATCAACAAGGCATGCTGTAAGCCTAAAACTACCAGGACATAGGTATACCTATTAGCTACGTACGGACTCTCATCACCTCATGCGTACGTAGTCCCCTCAAATAGAAGCACATAATAATTTAATTCACCTATGGGGTTAATTCCCTCTTACAAGGTTAGAAAGGAGACTTACCTCGCTTCGAAGTTCCATAACCAGCTCCAAACGTTGCTCTAACACCTCAATCAGATGCCCAACGCTCCAAAACTAGCAAAACAATGCGCAAAAAAACAAAAATATACTCTAAGAATCATAAAAATCAATTTACAACAATTCCCAACTCTGCTGGAAAAGTCGATAAAATCACCCTCGGGCCCAAGTGCCCAGATTCCGAATATTTTCGAAAATAAAATTTAGCCATAACCACAAACTCAAATATATGATTTATCCTCAATTCCATTCCCAAATTCATGGTCAAAATTCAAAAATATCAATTTCTAGATTTTTCTTCAAAGTCCTAAATTTTTACAAATTTTCATGTCTAAATCCATATACACACCTTGTATTTAACTTAAAACTAGAAAGAATCACTTACCTCTCAATGATGATGGAAATCCACTCTCAAAAGGGCTCTCAAAAATCACCTAAGAATGAAGAAATGAGCAAAAATGGCCAACTCTGCTATTTAATGCATTCTGCCCAGTGACCTCCGCGCCTGAGGACTTCTCGCTGCTTCTGCACCTCCAATTCTGTGGTGCCTCTTTCGCACCTGTGCCCCTTGCTACTTTTGCGGCCTCCAATTTTGCTTCAGTGCTTGTGTAGATAAAGTCAAGGCTCCGCACCTGCGGCACTCCACCTGGTCATCCTGCTCCGATTCTGTGGCTCCTATGGTGCTTCTGGGCTCACCTCACATGCGGCTAACCTCACAGGTGCGGTTACACCAGGTAACAGTGGCCCTCAACCCTTCCTTCCAAGTCCAACTCGATCGGTTTACCATCCAGATTCTACCTGAGGCCCTCGGGACCTCAACAATCTATACCAAGACGTCCCAAAACACATTAAGAACTTAGTAGAGCCTTCAAATCACATCATTTAACATCGGAATAACGAATCGTAACCCAATCCAAGCTAAATGAATATTAGAAAAACTTCTATATTCGATGCCGAAACCTGTCAAATAACATCCGATTGACCTCAAATTTTGCACACAAGTCGCATTCGACATTACAGACCTATTCCAACTTTCACAATCTAAATCTGGCCCTAATATCAAAAAGTCAACTTCATGTAATACTTCTCAAAAACCTTCAAATTTCTAACTTTAGCCAAATGACTCCAATATGACCTACGGATATCTGAATCCACTTTCGGACACGCTCCCATACTAGAATTACCAAACAGAGCTATTCCCAGGCTCAGAGTTCCAAACAGACATTGATAACATGAAAATACACCTCCACCCCGAATTCATGAAATTCTTCCAAAATGCTAACTTACACAATAGACGCCAAAACACTCCCAGGTCATCCAAAACCTGATCCGAATATATGCCTAAGTCTGAAATCATCATACGAACTTGCAGAACCTTTAAATCCCTATTCCGAGGCTGATTACTTAAAAATACAACTTTAGTCAATTCTTTCAACTTAAAGCTTTCGATGTGAGAGACTCCAAGCTTTTCAAAATTCAATTCCGACTACGTGTAGAAGTCATAATACATTAAGTGAAGCTACTCATGGTCTAAAGCTGTCGAACGAAATGCTAAAGCTCAAAATGACTGGTCGGATCGTTACACTCGTCCTTTACCTTAGGCTGGTGCCCTCTCCCGGACTCTGCCTCAACCTCTAGCAAATGGGGGGAACAGCTCCTCCCGAATCCGGAACATCTACTGTGCACATTCTTACCATCTGTGAGAGAATAAGAGAGAGAATTTAGTATACCCTTAACTGCACGATAGAAAATAAATAAAGAGTAGTTTCCTAACACCCTATAACCTTTCGAAGATAAGTACGGACGTCTCCGTACTGATCTTCAAGACTCTATTATGTTTGCCCATGATTTATGAAACCTACGTGAACCTAGTGATCTAATTCCATGTGGTCACGACCCAATTCCATTATAAGCCGTGATGCCTCCCAACACCATTATTAGGCAAGCCAACACGATAAGCTAGCACTTTCCTATTTAAATAAATTATTAATTAGTAACATTTCTTTATTTGTTAAAACGATTTAGAAATTTGCAGGTGTAACATAAATAAGCAGAAGCAATAAGTACTAATCAAAATCATGTAAGCGAACCCAAAATCATAAGTCCACTAGTGATTGTGCCAAGACCCGGCGTCACAAGTGTCTGGGCAATCTAGTAGAATATACAAAGGAATAATGCTAGCCTACAGTCTGAGAAGAAATAGATAGAAAAGTAAAACATAAGGAAGATTCCAGCTGCTGTAGAACGGCTCGGAAGGCAGCTCACCGAGAAGTCTCGAAGTGGGGATCAACTACGCGCGACGGATGAGTAACTAGATGTACTTGCCTCATATCTTTTAAAATTAAGTATAGAAGTGTAATATGAGTATATAAACAATATGTACCCAGTAAATATCCAGTCTAACCTCGAAGAAGTAGTGACATGGGGTCGATTTAGACACTTAATATGCGCTGACAATAATATAGTTAAAGAGTTATGCTAAGCATAGATATCATGAATAATACTGAAAGCTCAATAACAGAAAGTGATAAGTTATTCTTTCACAAATATGATTTCAACTCCAGTCATATCATTTAACAGCTTACATTTTAAGGCGTTTAAGCAGTATGAATCATGAAGAGTTCCAAATAATCATCATGCGCAAATTATACCGAGGTCGTATGGCCCGATCCGAGATAATATTTAAACTGTGTACTGCAGAGGGTCGAACGGCATGAACCATAGATGCATCAATTTAAGAAAACACAAATTTCTCATTTACAATCAAATATCTCACACACACCTTCAAGTAAGTGATTTTAACCTTGTGCAATTCTTTTTATCAATTTCTAACATGACTTAAGTAATTATATTAGCAAGCAAGGACGCAAACATTTCAAATATAGCATAATACGGGTCCTGACTACTCGAACAATAGCATAATAGTAGATACATACAGGCTTTCATCACATCATATGTATGTAGCCCTCACAAATAGGTAGAAACAATTATTTAATTCACCTATGGGGTTAATTCCCTCTAACAAGGTTAGAAAGGAGACGTACCTCGTCTCAAAGCGTACTTCCCAATTCAAAAATGCGCTCAAACTTTCGATGCCAAACGGCTCGAAACTAGTCAAACATTACATAAACTAATCAATTTATGTTCAAAAATTCATATCTCCATTATTAATGTGATTACCCACCCCAAATTTCAAGATTCCTAAAATTCACCCTCGGGTTCACGTGTCTGGATTCCAGAAATTTTCAAAGTTATTACCCATAGCCTTAGGAACATAAATATATAATTTATTCTAAGTTCCATAACCAATTTTGTGTTCAAATCTCATTATTATCAAAAACTTAGGTTTTCATATAAACCCTTCGTTTTAACTAATTTTTAGATGTTAATCAACCCATAATCTATGTATTTAACTCATGTTGTGTAGAAATTACTTACCTCAAAGTGTTAGGTAAAAACCCTCTTCCAAAAGCTCCAAAACACTCTTTTAAGTCCTGCATTAAAAGAGTTGGACACAGCCCTCTTATGCGCATTTGCGACACCAGGTTCGTAAATGCAAGGGTCACAAATGCTACAAAAGCCTCGCAAATGCGAATCCTGAGCTTCAGCTGCTACGTTCACAAATGCGACTTCAGCTTGTATCGCAAATGCAGCGTAAGTGTTGCAAGTGCGAACACTTCCTGGGTTGGGATGCTTTGAAATTACGAAGCCCTCATGGCAAATGCGAGGTTCGCATTTGCGAACAATCTTTCACATTTGTGAGACCTGCAGCTGTTGCTAAGAAGACCATAAATCTAGTGTATTTTCAACTCCTTCCATACGTCCGAAACTCTCCCGATCCCTTGGGGCGCCACACCAAATACTGACACAAGTCTAAAAATATCATATAAAATTTCTCGCACGATCGAAATACCGAAACAGCATCAAAAACCACGAATTGGACGTCAAAATGCATAAATTTTCTCATGAACTATAAAAACTTCTAAAACACTTCCGTGCATCCGATTCCTATAAAATTAACTCGGAATGGCACCAGCCATTGCGTGCAAGTCTTAAATAACATTACAGACCTAATCCAACTTTCAGAATTAAAATTCGAACCAGCTATCAAAATATCCACCATCGATCACACTTTCCAAAAACTTTAAGTTCTAACTTTCTCCAAATGACTCTAAAACGACCTACGGGACTCCGAATCCACTTCTGGACATGCTCCTAAGTTCAAAATCACCACACGGAGCTATTTCCAAGCTCGGAATCCCAAACAAATGCCTAGAATATAAAAATCTATTTTAACCCAAACTTATGGAATTTGCTGAAATTGCCAACTTTCACTATTGGGCGCTGAAATGCCCATGGGTCATCCAAAACCTAATTCGAACATACCGTCAAGTTCAAAATAATCCTACAAACCTATTGAAACCATCAAATCCTAATTCCGAGATCGTTTACTCAAAATATTGATCGAAGTAAAACTTGGCCTTTTAAGCAATCCTTAAGGAATCAAGTGCTCCGATTTTAACCCAAACTCTTCCAAATTCTGAAATACCCATCCCCGCAAGCCATAATAAGTAAAAATAATCGGTCGAGTTATGACAGGTAAGGTGACGAGTACGTATGTATTGTTGTCGGGTCATAGCATGCGAGCGGGTCTTATTCTTGCAATTGTTGCTTTCCGTGATCATATTATCCATGCTTAGGCTAGTTAATCATCATGTTGATCATCCTTATCATGTTTACAGACTTGGTATTGATTCAAAATTGTGGTTAGTATTGTGGAACCAAACGTTAAAGTAAGACTTGTTCTTGTTAATTCAATCTCCCTGTTGTTATTGTTCATTATTTGGTGAAGGAGAGTATTAATGCAAGAAGGGTGACGTTGTGCCATGTTTTGTGAGTGACAATGCACGAAGGGTGATGACATACCATATTTTGAGTGTTAATGCAGGAAAGGTAATGTCGTGCCATGTTATGAGAGAGTTAATGCACAAACAGTGATGCCGTTCTATTTCTGTTGTTTCATATAGTGAGTTGACAGTAAAAACACATAGGGTGATGTCGTGCATTTTCCTTTACCATGTTTACTGGTTCTTATGTATTTAAGATATATTAGTTGATCAAGTTCTTATTAATTTTGTGATTATTTATCTTGTGATTCCCTCAGCATGTCCCCCTCCTGATATTATATGTCTATCTTTTACTTGCCGTTATTTTGTACATATACTGCTAAATTGCACAAATTTATTATGTATATGTCTTGTCTTAGCCTTTTCACTACTTCCTCGAGGTTAGGATCGATACTTATCAGTACATGGGGTTGGTTGTACTGATACTACATTGCACACTGTATCGATTTTGGTACTGGCCCAAGCTGATCGTGAGGTTAGCCGCTGGATTGATTGACCGGACCACCGGAGACTCAAGGTAGATCTGTCGGCATTCATAGACCTTGTAGTCCCCGTCTATCTCTTCTAATTTACTATTTCTTTCGTTCAAACAGTTGTATTTCCTTTAGACATTTACTTATAGTAAATTCTAAAATGTTCGTGAATTGTGACTCCAAATCTGGGTAGTAGTACATATATTAAGGTTGTTATAAACTTCCATATTTGTTTTAACTCGTTTAGCTTTTTTGTTTTTAATTATTGAAACATATAAGAATTGGCTTAATGAGTCTCTAATGTTGGCTTGCCTAACAAGTGGAATGTTAGGCGCTATCACGATCCCGATGGTGGAAATTACGGGTCGTGACAATTATGCTAGTAGACACATGATAATTTTTGGATTATTTTACTTATCTCATTTGATCTTAAAATTTATTTTCTCTCATCTTATTAAATTTTTACTTCCTATTTATGCGCTAATTAAAAAGCAGCTATTTTTTTTTTTGTAACAAAACAATTTTCTTTACCAAGTAATTTTTACATAGTATTTCTCTCTATAGCCTGATCTGGACATAAGTCCCATATTCAGCTTGACTTCTCTTTCTCGTTCCTCCTAACTACTATACCTGCTTTTTACATAGCCATATAAACAGTAGAGTAGTAGTTTAACTCTAATAGCGTTCCCTTCAATTTTTGTTTCATGTTCCCCCGACAATGAGTTTCCTGAACTAGTAGTTGAGCTATTGGTTCAGCACTCCTCTACCTTGCTTGAAATATTCATGCATTCCTCTCTTGCCTTATATAGTATATATTTCCAGCTAGTGTCATTCTGTAGACTTCTGCTTTAGGGCTCCTTCCTTTGTAATGCCTTTCATTCCCATTTCAATTCGTGCTCCCAAGTCATAAGCTGTCCATGAATTCCTTGCTAGTTTAGTATTGCTGCCCTTACTTGTGTCGAAATTGAGCTATTTTAAAAATATTAAAAGAAACAATCATGTGGTTAGTTCATTGTTGGCTTGCCTAGCGGTAGCGTTGGGCGCCATCACAGCTAACAAGAGAAATTTGGATTGTTACACTATAACATTATGCATATACAGTTATGAAGTATGTCGTAACTAAACATGAAAATTCCCGTGGCTAAACACTTTAGCCACAATAATTTCTTTCATAGCATCCGTAGCTAGAAGTAAAGTAACTAAAACTTAGCTACAAACTTTAGCATTTCGTGGCTAAGGATTAGTACTTATTGCTACAAGAATATTTGTGAATATTTGTGATGTAGCTATATTAAAAAAATATTTTACCACGAAGAATATATATATATATATATATATATATATACATATATAGCTAATAATTTTATTCTTTTTCCACAATAAATTAATTTTGTAGCTATCTTTTATACTTTAGCCACAAAAAGATATACTGTGGAAAAAGAAGTTATTTATTTAGCTACAAAATTTAAATATATAGTTGTGCTCACATATTAGATTTGTATTATAGTATTTATATTTAGCTACCAACCCATAATTTTATAGCTATAAATCATCAAAATATCCATGATTAGATATTTTTAATATATTTTATTTGGTGACAATATTTTATTTTTATTTATAGAAAAATCAATTATTAGAGATAATAATTTTTTTGTCCTATGCCATGCTTTTACCTTTTGTTACCTCACTAAATATTTCGAAAATTTTCAAATATTCCGTATCCGCATCTTTGAAACTTTTTGTCCTATGCGTTGCGTTGCGATGCTCTCTGCCTCTCTATATATATTGTAAATTGTAATTGGTACAAGATTATAGTGGTTTAAATTTTACAAAATTAGTCATTCACACATTAATTAGCTATAATTTTATTATATTTAATAAAATTATAATATAATTAGTTTTCCTTTGAGTTAAGTATCAATTAATTTTGTGTTTCTTTGAAATAGCTATAACATAATTAAATAAAAATTAATATAAATTATAATGTCGTAAACATTTATGTAGTGTTAAATATGTTAATTGTATGTATTTGGAGCTTTGGTCATTTATCAAAACTAAATACACCAAAACCATCACAAAGTTCTCCAATATATGGGCACTTATTTAAATATATATATATATATATATATATATATATATATATATATATATATATATATATATATATATATTACTTATATCACCTTTATATTGGTTTATAAACCAATATATCATTGCTATAGTCAGTTTACCCAACGATAATCATCTTGTTCCTTATATGTTACTTATGTAAACCAATATATCATCATCTTGTCAATTTACTAGACGATAATGATTATAACNATACATAAATTCTCTAGAAATGTTTATATATTTCGAATTTTACACCAAATATATATAATTAACGGTCCAAAAATAACAAGTTGCAATAAAATAAAATATGAGTTTGATAAATAAAAAGTAAATTGATAAGTTTTGAGACTACAAGTAGCCATACAAATGATCTATTAAATTAACTTTTTCATATTTAAGGTTTATTAATACTTCAATTTATATACAATTACTATATTTTCTGTTATTTTGAAAAAAATCTACCTTTTATAGTTAATATTGAATTTGTATAACCTGGTATTATTTGAGTAACTCTTATTTTTGTCTTTGAAATAGTAAAATTCACCCATGAAATTTTGTACATATAACTTATTGTGGTTAAAATAATTATTGCAGTGAAAATTCTAACTGTACGACTAAAGTTATAGTTAACTCGTAAATTTTTCATCATTTTAATTTTGTGGCTATTAATTTTATCCTGACAAATAGTTGTAACTATTTTTATTTTCTTAAAATAATAAAATAACTATTTTTTTACTACGAAATTTTGTTTCAAATATTTAATGCGGCTAGAAGATTGCTACTGTTACGATAAATTTACCTTGTGGCAGTTATAAAATTTTATCGCAGCCAAACATTTATGGTTATATTAGTTCACCCTAATAAATAAATATAGTTATTAAGCCAATTATTGCCATCTCTTCTTACAACTTGAAGCAAATTTTTTTATTTAGTAACATTTTAATTTAAATAAGTTATTGTGACTAATAGCCTGTTTGGCCAAGCGGGAGAAATCAGCTTATTTTGAGAAGTGCTTTCGAAAAAAGTACTTTTGGGGAGAAGCAGTTTGTGTTTGGCTAATCAGTCTGAAAAACACTTTTGAGAAATAATTTGTGTTTGGCCAAGCTTTTTAGAAAGTGCTTTTAAGTGTCAAATTACGAATAAGGACATGAATAGATTTACTTAATAATTAATATTATAAGTAAATAAATAATCTAAAAATTTTGCTACTACATGCAATAATTAAAAAAATATTTTTTATTTAAGTAAAATATAAAAATAAAATTAAAAAGTACTTAATTCTTTTAATATAAGTTAAATATATTAAAATTCCTTCAACAAATATAAAAGCATTCACCCCTAAAGTCACTATATATTAGAAAGTTTTCCTAAAAATAAGAAGAAATATTTATAAATTAATATCCTAAGTATTAGGTTTAAGGGTTATTTTGGTATATACAATATTTAGTTAGGGGTATTTTAGGTAAGAAGAAAAATCAAAACTGCTTCTGCTTCTGCTTTTGGAAAGAAGCTACTTTTTTCTGCTTCTCTGAAACTGCTTCTGCTTCTTCCCAAAAGCATTTTTTTTTCCTAAATAAGCTTGGCCAAACACCTCAAGTTAGGAGAAAAAAGTGCTTTTGGGAAAAAAAGCACTTCTTGCCTCCTGAGAAGCTTGGCCAAACAGGCTATAAAAGGTTACTGCTGTTGTATTACATTTTAACTTGTGGCAAAAACAAATGATTAGTTATGAAATTCTATTATAGCAAGAAATATGTGGTTAATTCAACCTATACTGCCATAACTTTTTATAACTTGAAGCAAAAATATTCATTTAGTTACAATATTTTTTTCCAAATATTTTATTGTGGCTAAAAAGTTAATATAGTTGTTTTAAGTTTTAACTCGTGGCGAAAATTAATGATTAGCTACAGAATTCAATTATAGCAATAAATTTGTGGTTGTATCATTTAACTATTGCCACAACTTTTTAGAACTTGAAGCAAAAATATTTATTTAGCTATATTATTTTGTTTCAAATAATTTATTCTAGCTAAAACTTATAATTAGCTACAGTAACTATTGATGCGTAGCAAAAACTTATAGTTAGCTAGAAAAATTTATTTGTCGCAATAACTTTACAGCTATTTAGGTAGTTATTGCAACGATTATTAGCAATTATATCTAATATGAGAAATTAGCTTTACCAACTTAATTGAAAATAAATTTTATAATTTTGTAAATAACCACATAATTCTAAATTTTGTGGCTATTATTAGGTATTAGCTATAATTTTCAAATTCGTAGCTAAGATTCTATAGCTATAGATACATAATGTTGTAGTGGAAGAATATTTGTAGATGAACAATTCTATGCGTTTTGAAGTTTTAGGCTAGAGTTAATTGTCTAGGAGAGTTAATTACAATTAGGGGTGGCAACCGGGCGGGGCGGGTCGGATATGGGACGTGAAACGACCCAACTGGTCATTTTGAGCAATTTCGTCAGGCTCGGAAGTTTGAGGTCTCGAGC
Source organism: Nicotiana glauca (assembly GCA_026770625.1). Taxonomy (NCBI): domain Eukaryota; kingdom Viridiplantae; phylum Streptophyta; class Magnoliopsida; order Solanales; family Solanaceae; genus Nicotiana; species Nicotiana glauca. The sequence goes on from MU742313.1 coordinate 103,654, forward strand.
AGCTTCATATTATGGGTATGGACTTGCATGGTTGGATTATGTTCCCGGATGATTGAGTCAAATTGAAAGAAGGAAACTAGTTTTGGAAGCTTAAACGGTAAAAGTTAGACCGGAATTGTAAACAACCCCGGAATGGGTCGTGGGTGATCTCAACAGTTTCGTATGGTGATTTAGAACTTAGGCGCGTGTTCGAATTGTATTTTGGAGGTCCGTAGCTAATGTAGGTTTAAAATGCCAAAAGTTGAATTTTTGAAGTTTCCGGTTCGATAGTGAGATTTTCATTCGAGGGTTGGAATAGAATTCCGGATGTTTAGTGTTGAATGTGACGTGTGTGCAAAATTTTAGGTCATTCGGACGAGGTTTGATAGACTTTCTGATCGAAAGCGTGATTTGAAAGGTTTTTGAATTCTTAGGCTTGAATCCGATGAAAAATTAGTGTTTTGATGTTGTTTTGTACGTTTCGAAGATTGGAACAAGTTTGAATGATGTTTTAGGATTGGTTGACATATTTGGTTGAGGTCCCGGGGGCCCCGGGTGTGTTTCGGGTGGTTAAAGGAGGGTGTTTGGCCTTAAAATAACTGATGTTGCTATTGTATTTCTTGGTTCTGGTTTTCTTCACCGCGATCGCATCATCTCCTTCGCGATCGCATTGTTCAATTGAGGTAGGTAATATTTACTATATGCGTTCATATGCTTCTGTTCGCGAACGCGAAGTTCTGCCTCCCCCTCTAACACATTCGCGTTAATACGTCCGCGTTCGCGTAGCATATGCTCACCTGGTTCCCTTCCGCGATCGCATTCTTCATTTCGTGATCGTGTATCAAATTCATGGGGCATCAGTACTTTCCTCTTCACGATCATAGCTCTTTATTCACGATCGCGATGCACAAACACCTGGGTAGAATATAAAAGTACTCCAGTCCGAGGTTTAGTCATTTTTAACATTTTTAGAATTCTAGAGCTCGGTTTTAGGCAATTCCTTGTGGGGTTTTCAAGCAAAACAATTGGGTAACTGTTCTGCACCTAGAATTGATTATATTCCATGAATTTGTCTTCATTTTTATCATTTAATTTTTGATTTGAGTTGAGAAAAATATTGATTTTTGAAGAAAATTCTTAAAATGAAAAATCATGATTTTAGGGACCAAATGGTATCAGAATTTAATAAATTTTGTATGTTTGAACTCATATTGGAATGGGTAATCGTATTTTTCAAAATTTATCAGGTTCCAAGGTACGGGCTCGAGGGTCGACTTTTTGACCAATTTTTGGATTTTATTAAAGAATGAGACTTTATGATCCGGAATAGTTTCTTATGTGTTTTGTTTGTGCTTTCAAGTTAATTTGGTTAGATTTAAGCCGTCCGGAGGTCTTTTCACCCGAGAAGTGCATTTTAGAGTATCAGTTTGTCGTCTTTGAAGCAACTATCTTGCCTAACCTTGGGTGGAACTTCCCCTTTGGATTTGAGTCTTTCATGCTAATTATAGTCCCTGCACGCGAGGTGACGAGGGTGTGCTCGGATTTATTTGTGTGAAAACTGCCTTTAGGGATCTTAGGTCCTTATGTTCATCATATGGGAACTATTATGTTATGATTTAGTTATCTAATTGCATAATTTACCTCTATATGCTCCATATGGTGTTGTTAGCTTTCCTCTAACTCTTACCTATTGCTTGGCCTTAATTGCCTTAATTGAATTAGTTGTTCTTTTGTTGTTTTGTTAAGGTTATTGTGCTTCTTAGTTTCTCCGTGATTCTCTTGTTGCTATGTAATCATACTCATGGTGGAGGAACTTCCTTGTGATTGGATTGTTGGATTGCTGTTGATTCCCTTGCTGGGATGTATTATTTATATTGTTGATTCCCTTGCCGGGATGTATTGTTTATATTATTGATTCCCTTGCCGGGATGCATTATTTATATTGTTGATTCCCTTGCCGGGATGTATGATTTATATTATTGATTCTCTTGACGGGGTGTATTTTTTATATTGTTGATTCCCTTATCGGGATATTATTTGTTCATATAGTTGATTCCCTTGCCTGGGATATTATTGTTCATATGACGGGTTTAAGAGCACAAGTTTCAAAGGTTTTATAGCCACACGAATGCTATGACTTATTTAAAATCACATATCTCAAAAATCTTCATTTTTTGTTTTTTAAAGTTTGTACCAAGTCTGCCACGACCCAAAATCCATTATGGGTCGTGATAGCGCCGAATACCACTGTCAGGCAAGTCAACACCAAGAAGTTAATTAAATTCTTATTTTAATATTTTTGAAATAATTTCTTTTTCTTACATTAAGCAATAAATAATGAACTTTACCGAGTAAATAATAATGTCTTTAACAAATGGTTAATACACATGCGGTGAGATAAGCTGGAATTTATTCGCCTGTTGCTAGCAAAAGAATTATTTGAAGCCATGCGATAAGATAATGGGGCTAAAACGCGTGTAGTGTCACGACCCAAATTCCATTATAGGTCGTGATGCGCCCAACACCGTTGTTAGGTAAGTCAACCCTAATCAACTAGTGAGTTCTCATTTATTTTACCATGCAATCCCAACATTTGCTAAGTCTTAATTTAAAACAGTCGATAATTAAAAAATTCATAATAATAGATATACAACCCTAAAGTAGTAGTCTACCAATGTGTGTGCCAGGAACTAGTGTCACAAGTACTAGGGCAACTAGTAGAATAGACAAAAATACCACTATCTTACTGCCTGAAATAGAATAGATAGTAAGTAATGAAAAAAAAGAGACTCTGACATGATGCTGAAAGGCTCAGAAGGGGTAGCTCATCGTGAGATCTTGATCAAGTATTAGGAACGTGCACCGGAGGGGTAGCTAGATGCACCTGCCTCAGATCCTGTACAGTTAAGTACAGAAGCGTAGTATGAGTACATAAACAACATGTACCCAGCAAGCATTCAGTCTAACTTTGAAGAAGTAATGACGAGGGGTCGACTTGATACCTACTAGGATCAATAATAATAAACAATTTAAGTGTTCTGCTAAGCATGAATAACATGAATATAATGACAGTCCAAGAACAAGGAGAAATAAGATATTTTTCTTAAAAACATATCAATTCCAGTCATGTCATGTAATAAGTTGCATTTCAAAGCATCTAAGCAGAGAAAATCACAGAAAGTTTCGCATAAATAACATGCACACATTGTGCTGAGGTTGTGCGGTCTAGTCTAATATAATAATAAACTCTACACTGCCAGAGGGTCGAATGACGTAAACCATAGATGCATCTATTTACTATCGAGGTGATCGGTTCGATCCACAAATATCAATTTATCATCAAGTAAGTACACATTGCCCATTTATATTCAAATAATTCCTACAAGTTCTCATGTAAGTGAGTATAGCCATATATATTTATTTACCAAATTTCTAGCATGACCTAAGTGATCTTGGTAGCAAGCAAAGACACAAGCATTTGCAAGTTTAGCATGATACGGGTCCAAAACTACAGGATAGTCACATACATAGCCCCCATAGATAGTCACATACATTTATTTAATTCACCTATGGGGTTATTTCCTTCTTATGACATTAGAAAGGAGACTCACCTTACTCCATAGCTTACTTCCAAATTCAAGAATGCGCTCAAACCCACAAATCGGAGCCGAATGATCCAAAACTATTCAAATGTGTTAAGAACAGTCAATACATGCTCAAGAGTTCATATTCTAACTATTAAAGTAATTTTTCAAGCCTAAATGCAAGGTTTCTAAAATTCATCCCCGGACCCACGAGCCCGGATTACGAAAATTTTCAAAGAAAGTTGTTACCCATAACCTAAGGATCAAGAATATATGACTCGTACTTCATTCCATAATGAATTTCGTGGTTAAATCTTGCTTTTATCAAAATGCTAGGTTTTACTCTAAACTCATAATTTTCACTAATTTACATGGTGTAATCTACCCCCTAAACTATCTATTTAATTCTCACATTAAGTACAAATAACTTACCTCACAATGCTAGGCTAATATCTTCCCTTTTGAAACTCCCAAATTGTCAAAGAATGGAGTGAAATGTGTCAAAAATGACACATTCCTGTATTAAATGAAGGCCACTTCCTTCAGTAATTTCGCATCTGCGGTTAGGGACCGTATCTGCGGTCTCCCTTCTGCATGAGATTACCTACTTTTGCGGTCTTGGGAATGCTTCTGCGGAAGAGGAGCCGCATCTGCAAAGCCTGGGCTCCTCCCCTTAAGCCGCATCTGCGATAGGTAAGCTGTTTCTGCGGTCTCGCACCTGCAGCTGGCCAAACGGCGGTGCGGTTATGATAGAACTGGAGCTTCAGCTCCTTCTCAAATTTCCAACTTACTCGAGCCTCCTCCGATTGACGCTTGGGGCCCCCGAGTCCCGTCCCCCCCTCCCCCGAACATATTGACAAGTTTGGAATCATAAAACGAACTCGCTCGAACCCTCAGAATGCCCAAAGAATGGTAAATCTTAGAATCACACCCTAAAATCAATTGAATCAAACTTATGAACTTCAAGTTCTTCAATTTACTTCCAATGTGCCAAAATGTTCTTAAACTACTCAGATTGATACCAAATTTTGCATGCAAGTATTAAATGACAATATGAAACTATTTCTAGTCTCGGAATTTCGTTCGGACCTCAATATAAAAAAACCCACTCCAAACCAAATTTAAAGAACTTCAAAATCCTTAAGGAATCAGCTTTCACTATTAGGCACCAAAACGCTCCCAGGTCATCCAAAACCCGATCCGGACATATGCCCAAGTATGAAATCATCATAAAAACCTATTGGAACCTTCAAATCCCGATTTCGATGTTGCTTACTCAAAATGTTGACAAAATTAAAACTTGGCATTTTAAGCCAACCTTAAGGAACCACGTGTTCCGATTTCAACCTAAATTCTTCTAAATATTGAACCAACCATCCTTGCACGTCATAAATCTGTAAATGCAAGTACGGCAAGTCTTATTTAGGGGAACAGGATTCTAGAAAGCAATATAACCAGTCGGGTCATTACATTCTCCTCTTAAACAAGCGTTCATCCTCGAAGGGGTTTAGATTCATATTTGAAGTTCTAAATAAGCATGGATATCTGCTCCGCATGTCCTCCTCGGACTCCCAGGTCGCCTCCTTGACTGGATGGCCCATCCAGTGAACCTTTATCATAGAAATACTATTAGATCTCAACTGGTGATCCTATCTATCAACAATGGCAACTTGCTCCTCCTCATGACCCAACATCTCCTCTAGCTAAATAGTACTGAAGTCTAACACATGATATAAGTCGGCATGACACCTCCGAAGTGTAGACACATGAAAAACGGAATGAACCCTGACAGGCTGGGAGGTATAGCAAACTCAAAATAAACCTCTCCAACTCGCCTTAGCACCTTAAATGGGCCTATAAAACTTGGGCTCAACTTGCCCTTCTTCCTGAATCTCATAATACCATTCATCGGCGAGACTTTCAAGAGAACCTTCTCACCAACCATGAATGATACATCACGCGCCTTTTGATTCGCATAACTCTTCTGTCTGGATTGTGCTGTGCGAAGTCTCTCCTGAATCATCTTTACCCTTTCTAAGGAATCCTTCACCAAATCCGTACCATATAACTTAGCCTCGCTACGCTCAAACCAACCGATAGGGGAACAACATCGCCAACCATATAAAGCCTCAAATGGAGCCATCTCGATGCTGGACTTATAACTATTATTGAAAGCAAACTTGGCCAAAGGCAAGAACTGATCTCACTGCCCTCTGAAATCAATCACACACGCTTTAAACAAGTCCTCCAGAATCTGTCGACTTTGATTGCCCATTGGTCTGCTGGTCAAATGTTGTGTTGATCTCTATAGGGGTCCCCAACTCACTCTATATGGCCCTCTAGAAAATAGGAAGTGAAATGCAGGCCTCTATCTGATACGAAGGAAAAGGCACACCGTGCAACCGAATTATCTCCCGAATATAGATTTGAGCTGACCTCTCTGAAGTATAAGTAATCACAACTAGAATAAAGTGTGCTGACTTGGTTAACCTGTCAACAATGACCCAAACTACATCAAACTTCCGCAAGGTCCGCGGAAACCCAACTACGAAATTATAGAAATGCGCTCCAATTTCCAACCCAGGTATAGGCATCTGCTGAAATAGGCCACCTGGCCTCTGGTCCTCATACATAACCTGCTAGCAGGTGAAGAGCCTAGCCACATACTCAACTATGTCTTTCTATCATCCGCTACCACCAATAATATTGTTGTGATGACCCAAAGGGTCATCTTATGTTTTCAAACTTGATTCCAAATTTTGAGGCCTTGAAAATCGTATTTTATCTCACCTTAATTTGTGTACGTAGTCCAAACGTATATCTGGTAAGCTTTTATATGAAAAATTGAACAAAATAATGATTTTTAGCCTAAAAAGTTAATTTTTGTTGACTTTGGCCAAGGTTTTGGGTAAACGGACCCGGACCCGTATTCTGACGGTCCCGGTGGGTTTGTAGTAAAATATAGGACCTGGGCGTATGCTTTGAATCAAATTTCGAGGTCCCTAGCCCGAGAAATAAATTTTTGATGAAAATTGTAAAACTCAAATTCTATTGGTTTTAAGAATTTTGTTAATATGTGATCTCGTTGGTATCGGGGCCGTATTTAGTTTCAGAGCCTGGTACAGATCCGTTATGATAACCATATCTCTGAAGTTTGGTGAGAAACAGGACTAATTTGACGTGATTTAGACCTTGGGTTGAGAAAATACAAGTTTTGAAACTTTCTTAAAAATTTCATGCAATGTGTTGCTAAATTCATAGTTCTAGGTGATATTTTGGCGATTTGATCGCGCGAGCAAGTTTGTATGATGTTTTGAGACTTGTGTGTATGTTTGGGTTGCGGCCCCACGGGCTCGGGTGAGTTTTGGATAGTCTACGAAGTGAATTGGACTTAAGAAAAATTGCTGGTATGCTTCAGGTCTGCAGACTTCGTAATTGCGAGGTCTGGCTCGCAATGCGAGCCTCGCAATTTGCAAAAAATGTTCGCATTTGTGAAGTAGGGGAGGTGACTAGGTAGTTCGCATTTGTGAAGAGTTGGCCGTATCTGCGGATGTCCTGGTTCGCATTTGCAAGTGGGACTTCGAATTTGTGATGGCAACAAGAATGCGAGAAGTTCACATTTGCAATACTTTTCTCGCATTTGTGAGCTTCGCAAATGAGAAGCTCAAGTAGCAAATGCAACATCTCACCTAATAAGTTTTGGACTTAGATGGGATTTTCATTCATTCACCCGTTTTTCTAAACCTAAACCTCAAGAGATGATTTTCCAAAGGCTAGTTCTTCCCCAAATCATAGGTAAATGATTCTTAACTCATTTCCTTCAATCTTTTACTTCTTTTTGCAAGATTTCATCATAGAATCTAGGGTTTTTCATGGTAGAAATGTGTGTTTTTGGGTAGAAATTAAAATTTTCGAAATTTGGGGATTTAGACCTTTAATTATGGTTGGATTCCAAAACCAATTTTATATCTGGGCTCGGGGGTGAATGGGTAATCAAGTTTTGGTCTGAACTTCCAGTTTTGACCAAGCGGGCCCCGGTTGGTGTACGGCCCCGTAAAAATTTTGTGCTTAAAACCTAGTAGCTCATAGTGTCAAGGTCCGAAAATTGTGTTAGGAAAAGCTCGCCGCGGTTCGGACCCTTGGTAGTGATCTAAGCTTTAAAAATCCAAAAGAATTAATTTTTCTAGAAATTGTCAAAAATACGGTCCAGAATGCGATCGCAGATAAGCTATGCGGACCGCATTCCTATCGCAGAGTGTATCAAAAGGTTTGTCAAATTGATGTTGAAAATGCGGTCCAATATGCGATCACATAGTCAAAAATGCGGACCGCAAAATCATCGCATAAATCCCTCAAGGATTGTTGGGGGACAATTCTGCGGCGCATTATGCGACCGCAGAACACGAATGCGGACCACATTCTTGTCGCAGATCGTGTCAGAACATTTAGTTTTTGGGAGCAATTCTGCGGTCCATTATGCGGACCGCATGTTAACTCTGCGATCGCAGATGTGACCGCAGACCCGACTCGGCCCAGATTTTCTAATTTTTTTAACCCGATCTCTTCTTCAATAAAACACCCCATCACTTTATTTTTACATATTTTCTGAGCAACATAAGAGAGAGGGAGGAGAGATTCTTGAGGGAAAAACCTATCATCTTCAAAGATTGTTCTTCTAATGGCTTGGTCCGAAAAATTCTAAACCAAGTGTCTTCTTCCCCAAATTCTAAAGGTAAAAAAAAAAACCCTAACCCTTTTTTTTCCCTTGATTTTTAGATTTTAAAGGAAAGAAAGATTTTCATGCATTAACTCTTGAAAATGGAAGTTAGACA
>MU742313.1:124152-158310 GCA_026770625.1 Nicotiana glauca
TTTCAATTATAAACTGCTTAATCCTTTGGTTAATAAGTGATGAAAAATACAGGGGTAACACGTGGGTTAGGAAAGGTACCCAGGTCCGCTTGACTGGGGCTACCCGGTCGGGCACCGGTCATGTCCCTTGATTTGGGGCGTGACAGTCGGTTTTTGACTTTTTGAGGAAAACATAGGGAAACATAAACTTATACATTGGAATTGATTTCTTAAGCGATAATTGATGTTAATCAATAAATTATGACTAAATACGAGTAGATTGGAGGTTGAATCTAGAGGGAAAGCTGCAGTTGAGCATTGAATTGGTCGTTGGATTCAGGTAAGTGTTGTGTCAAACTTTGGCTTGAGGTATTAGGGATCCTCGACTTAATTCCTATGTGAAAATCCATGTGTATGGTGTATAGGTGAGGTGACGAATACTATGCGCCACCAAATTATCTATTTTGCCTATTCCCTTCCTTATTCCTAATATATTATTTTCCTGTCTTAACTGCTACATGCTTATTGATGCTTCCATACTTAATTGCTTCTTGTTAGATATTTTTTTCTTTATTGAAGGTATTAATTGTTCTGTATTTCATTGTATCACATCATTTGGTTTAAGTTGGTTTATCGGTGCTTCATGGTACATTTTGGTTGGTCTCGTTGTGTAGTATTAATAGATGAAGTTTCATAATTGTATAGATTACCGTTTGTTTTGGTTTGAGGCATAACTATTATGGAGGGTTTTGAGCTAAATTGTGAAGTACTTATTCTTATTGTGTAATTGGTACTGATATAGTGGGATCGGGTTGCACACTGCAATAGGAGGAATAAGAATGATATATTGGGGATGAATAAGGGTGAAATGTGCTTGTCTGGTGGGATCGGGTTGCATGCTGCAATAGGAGTAATAAGGGTGGACTGGTGGGATCAGGTTGCATGCCGCATCAGGAGGAATACGGGTGATATATTGAGGAGTAATAATGGTGGACTGGTGGGATCGGGTTGTATGCCGTAACAGAAGTAATAAGGGATCGGGATGTGCACCACATCATTTTGTTGTTTATGTATTATTCTTCTATCGTGATTCATTTCTAGAGAATTGTAACTCTCTTAAGGATTGGTTATAGTTGAGTACTGTCAAGACAATTGGGTTCTGTATTTATTTTGTGCTGCAATTTACTGTTCAGTTTTGTTCTGTATTTCTTTTTTCTTTATTATATATCGTAAGCAGGTTATATTGTAAATGCCCCGCCATAGCCTCGTCACTAATAATCAAGGTTAGGCTCGGCACTTACCAGTACATGTAGTCAGTTGTACTGATACTGCACTCTGCACTTTCTGTGCAGATTTTGGAGCTGGTAGTGGCTGATCGAGAGGTTGGTTGCAGATATTTCATCCAAAAAACCCAAGGTAGTCCTGCTAGCGTACGCAGGCCCTGGCGTCCCCTCCTATGTTCCTATTTTCCTGTTTTCTTTTCTTTCGAGATAGATGTAATTTATTTCAGAACAATATTTATAGCAATTCGTAGTATGTTCGTCGATTATGATACCGGTTTTTGGGTGGTAATAGCTTCGGTATTATTAATAGTATATAGATAGACGATTTATTATGTACTTCCGCATTTAATTCGATTTGATTTAATTTGTTAATGTTAACTATAAAATGTAGAGCAAAATGTGAATAGAACTCTAACGTTGGCTTGCCTAGCGAGTGCAATGTTAGGCAACATCACGGTCCCGACAATGGGAAATTGGCGTCGTGACAAGTTGGTATCAAAGTACTAGGTTGCCTGGGTGTCACAATTCACGAGCAAGCTTAGTAGAGTCTGAGGGATCAGTAGCATCGAGTGATGTTAAGCTTAACCCAGTAGCCAGGTTTTATTACTTATGAAATCCGGTGAACGGAGACATCTGTGCTTGTCCCCCAAAGGCTATAGAGTTAGGAATAATTTCACTTATATTCTTCTTTGTCGTGCGATTTGATCTTTCAGTGCTAATTGAACTCTCTACTCTTGTTCTTTTATAGATGGTGAGAACATGTACTGCTTCATCAGTTGATCAGCAGTCTGATTCCCCAGTGGCAGCTCGCACGAGGGGCAGAGGACGAGGCTGAGGCCGTGCTAGAGGTTGAGGCAGTGGTAGGGCCCGTCCTAGAGCTCGAGCAGCAGCACCAGTGGCGGAGCCTCAGGTATAGTTTGATGAGGAGGCTTCAACCCAGACCGTTGTAGTAGGGCCAACTCAGGTTCCAGAGGGGTTCATCGCTACCCCGGTACTTTAAGATGCTTTGGTCCATCTAGTGGGCCTTATGGAGAGAGTTACACAGGTTGGCATGTTTCCTGTATCACTATCCATCTCTCGGGTTAGGGGAGAAGCACAGACTCCTGCTAATCACACTCAGGAGCAGATGGCTCCCTAGTTTCAGACTCGAGCAGCTCAGCTAGTTAGGGTAGTTTCGTCGGGTGTTGTAGCACAAACCGGTGATGGATCAACTATTTCTTATGAGGCCTTGTGGAGATTGGATAAGTTTACCAAGCTTTTTACCACTAACTATGGCGGTACATCTTCAGAGGATCCCCAGGACTATTTGGGCAGTTGTCATGAGGTATTATAGAACATGAGGATAGTGGAGACCACTAGGGTCGACTTTGCTACCTTTCGTCTGTCAGGTTCCGCCAAGAAATGGTGGAGAGATTATTGTTTGGCAAGACCAGTTGGGTCACTAGCTCTCACTTGGGACCAGTTATCTCAGCTATTTTTGGAGAAGTATCTTCCTATCACTCGGAGAGAGGACTATCAGAGGTAATTAGAGCGCCTTCAGTAGGGTTCTATAACTATCACTCAGTATGAGACTTGATTTGTAGATCTGGCCCGTCATGCTCTTCATATACTTCCCATTGAGAGAGAGGGTGGGGAGGTTTATTGAGGGTCTTGCTCAGTCTATCAGATTGCTGATGGCTAAGGAAATAAGGAGAGAGATTTCTTTCTAGGATGCAGCCAATGTGGCTAGACGAGTTGAGATGGTTTTAGCTCAGGGGAGTGGTTAGGGGTCTGAAAAGAGGCCTCGTCACTCTGGAGGATTCAGTGGGGCCTCATCTAGAGATTGCGGTACTTTTGGTAGAGGCTATCCTCCCAGGCCATTTCATTCAGCACTTCAGATATCCCATGGATCTTTAGGGGGTCGTGGTCCTTATGTACCTCCTCCTTCAAGAAATCTAGCTTATAGTGCACTACTAGCTCCTATCAAAGCACCTCATCTTTAGAGTTATTATTACGGCTAGCCGGCCCGTCAGGGCCAGTCTCAGTTTTCTTAGTTGGAGTATCATGATGGATGTTTCGAGTATGGTGAGTATGGGCATATCCAGAAGACCTGTTCGAAATTAGTGGGTGTTCAGTCTCAGTGGTAGGGTTCTCGTGCCATAATTCTGGCACCGCCTGCTCAGCTAGCTAGAGGTAGGGGTTAGATAGCCAGAGGTAGTGGTCAGCCCACTAGAGGTGGAGGTCAGGCTGTTAGAGGTGGAGGCCATACCTCTAGAGGTGGAGGCCAACCAGCAGGAGGTCGTCCCAGGTATATGGTTTAGAGTGAGCAGCTTTAGGAGTTCCCGTTCTTGCTTTTCTTGATCTTCCAAGCCTGAAGCTTACTGTGGGGCGCAGCCCCGATGTTATGCTTTCCAAGCCATAACTGAGGCTAAGTCATCTAATACTGTCATCATAGGTACTATTTCAGTTTGCAGTAGAGATGCTTCAGTTCCATTTGATCCAGGGTCTACATACTTCTATGTGTCATCTTAGTTTGCTCTATATTTGGTTGTGCCCCGTGATTCTTTGAGTGCTCCTGTGTATGTGTCCACACTGGTGAGGGATTCTACTGTTGTAGATCGTGTATATCGTTTGTGTGTGGTTATTATTGGGGGTCTCCAGACTAGCATAGATCTCCTACATCTCGATATGGTTGATTTTGATATCATTTTGGGGATGGATTGGCTATCGCTTTATTATACTATATTGGACTGTCATGCCAAGACCGTGACCTAAGCATTGCTGGGGTTGCATTGATTAAATTGGAGAGGGACTCCAGGTCACTCTACTAGTAGGGTTATCTCTTATATGAAGGCTTGGTGTATGGTCGAGAAAGGGTGTTTGCCTTTTTTGGATTATGTTTGTGATTCTAGCGCGGAAGTTCCTTCTATGTATTTTGTGCCAGTTGTTCGGGAGTTCCCAGAGGTATTTCCTACGGACCTACCGGGGATGCCACCCGATAGGTATATTGACTTTTGTATTGATTTGGCTCCAGGCACTCAGGCCATTTCTATTCTACCGTACCGCATGGCTCCGCTCGAGTTGAAAGAATTGAAGGAGCAGTTGCAAGATTTTCTTGATAAAGGCATTATTAGACCTAGTGGCTCGCCTTAGGGTGCACCGGTGTTGTTTGTAAGGAACAAGGATGGGTCGATGAGGATGTGCCTACTGTTGGTAGTTGAACAAAGTCACCATCAAGAACAAGTATCCCTTGCCGAGAATTGATGACTTATTTGATCAGCTTCAAGGTGCCAAGGTGTTTTCAAAGATCGATTTGAGCTTTGGCTACCAACAGTTGAGTATTAGGGCATCCGATGTCCCTAAAACAGCTTTGTTGACTCGGTATGGGCGTTATGAGTTTCTAGTGATATCATTGGGGTTGACAAATGCCCTAGCAGTATTTATGGATTTAATGTACCATGTGTTCAAGCCCTATCTGGATTCTTTCGTGATTGTTTTTATTGAATATATCTTGATCTACTCCTGTAGCCTTGTGGTTCATGAGCAGCATCTTCGGATCGTTCTTCAGACTCTAAGAGATAGCTAGTTATATGTTAAGTTTTTGAAATATGAGTTTTGGTCGAGTTTAGTTACTTTCTTGGGTCACGTTGTATCAATAGAGGATATTCAGGTGGACCCTAAGAATATTGAGATAGTTAAGGACTGGCCTAGACCCCTATCAGCTAAAGAGATCTGGAGTTTCTTGGGTTTGGCGGGTTATTACCATCAGTTTGTGGAGTGGTTTTCATCTGTAGCAGTCCTGATGACCAGGCTAACTCATAAGGGTGCCCTATTCATGTGGTCAGACGAGTGTGAGGCAAGCTTTCAGAAGCTTAAGACAGCTTTGACTATAGCCCCGGTGTTAATGTTGCGCATAGGTTCAAAGACCTATGTAGTATATTGTGACGCATCTCGTGTTGGACTTGGTGTGGTATTGATATAGGGTGGCAAGGTTATTTTATATGTATTACGTCAGTTGAAGATTCACGAGAAAATTATCCAGTACATGACTTGGAGCTAGCAGCCATTGTTCACACGCTGAAGATTTGGAGGCACTATCTATATGGCGTGTCATGTGAGGTATTCACTAATCATATAAGTTTGCAGTATTTGTTCAAGCAGAAGGAGATCAATTTGAGTCTAAGGAGGTGGTTGGAGCTATTGAAAGACTATGACATCACCATCTTGTATAACATCAGGAAGGCCAATGTTGTGGTAGATGCTTTGAGTAGGAAGTCAGCTAGTATGGGCATCCTTGCATATATTCCAATCGGTGAGAGACCACTTGCCTTACATGTTCAGGCTTTGGCCAATCAGTTCGTGAGGTTGGATATTTCTGAGCCCAGTCGTGGTTTAGCTTGTATCGTTGCTCGGTCTTCATTATTTGAGCGCATCAGAGATCGTAGTATGATGACCATTATTTGCTTGTCCTTAGGGACACAGTGTGACACGGTGATGCCAAGCAGGTTACGGTAGGGGATGATGGAGTTTTGAGGATACAGGGTCGTGTTTGTGTGCCTAATATGGATAGTGAGGTGATTCTATAGGAGGCTCACAGTTCTTGGTATTCTATTCATCCGGGTGCTGCTAAGATATATTAGGACTTGCGGTAGCATCATTGGTGGAGGAGGATGAAGAAGGATATTGTTGCGTGTGTAGCTCGATATTATAATTGTTAGCAAGTAAAGTACGAGCATCCGAGACCTGGTGGTTTGCTTTAGAAGATAGATATTCCTGAGTGGAAGTGGAAGCCTATCACTATAGATTTCTTTGTTGGACTCCCACGGACTCAGAGGAAGTTTGACGTAGTTTGGATTATCGTGGATATACTGACCAAGTTAGCACATTTCATTCTGGTGGCAGTTTCGTATTCTTTAGAGTAGTTGGCAGAGATCTTTATCCGTGAAATCGTTCGCCTTCATGGTGTGCCCGTGTGTATTATTTTTTATCATGGTAAGTAGTTTAACTCACATTTCTAGGGGGCAGTGAGTAGGGTACACGGGTTAAGTTCAGCATAACATTTCATCCTTAGACGGACGGATGGACAGTCCAAACGTACTATTCAGATCTTGGAGGATATGTTTTGCGCTTGTGCTATTGACTTTGGAGGTTCTTGGGATCAGTTCTTGTCGTTAGTGGAGTATGCCTACAACAACAATTATCAATCGAGCATCCAGATCGCTCCCAATGAGGCATTATATGGTCGATGGTGTCGATCACCGGTTGGGTGGTTTGAGCTGGGGGAGACTCGGTTATTGGGTACGGATTTAGTGCAAGATGCCTTGGATAAGGTTAAGATCATTCAGGATAGGCTTCGTACAGCTCCGTTCAGGCAAAAGAGTTATGCCGATCGTAAGGTTCGTGATGTGGCATTTATGGTTGGTGAGGGAGTGTTGCTTCGGGTTTCACCCATGAAGGGTATGATGTGGTTTGGGAAGAAGGGCAAGTTAAGCCCTTGGTTCATCGGGCCTTTTGGGATCCTTGATCGAGTGGGATAGGTGGCAAATAGACTTGCATTGCGCCCAGGCTTATCAGCGGTACATCTAGTGTTTTATGTGTCCATGCTTCGGAAGTAACACGACGATCCATCCCACGTGTTAATTTTAAGCACTATCCAGTTGGACAATGATTTTACTTACGAGGAGGAGCCGATAGCTATTGTAGACCGGCAAGTTTGTTAGTTGAGATCGAAGAGTTATCCTTCGGTTTGTGTGCAATGGAGAGGTCAGCCTATTGAGGCAGCTACTTGGGAGTCCGAGTCCGATATGCGGAGCAGATATCCCCATCTTTTCACCAACCCATGTACCTTTCTATTTTCGTTCGAGGCCGAACGGTGATTTTAGAGGTGGAGAATGTGATAGCCCAAAGGGTTATCTTATGTTTTAGAACTCGATTCCATGTTTCAAGACCTTGAAAACCTCATTTTATCTCTCCTCAATTTGTGTGCGTAGTTCGGGCATGTATCCGGAAAGATTTTGTATGAAAAAATAAAAAAATAATACTTTTTGGCCTAAAAAGTTGATTTTTGTTAACTTTGGTCAATGTTTTGGGTAAACAGACCCCGACCCGTGTTCTAATAGTCCTAGCATGTCCATAGTAAAATATGGGACTTGGGTGTATGCCCGGAATCGAATTTCGAGTTCCCTAGCCCGAGAAATGAATTGAAATTTGTAAAACTAAAATTATAATGGTTTTAAGAATTTGGTTAATATGTTATCTCGATGGTATCGGGCTCGTATTTTAGTTCTGGAGCCCAGTACAGATCCGTTATGATATTTATACCTTATATATGAAGTTTGGTGAGAAACGGGACTGATTTGACGTGATTCGGACCTTGGCTTGAGAAAATAGAAGTTTTGAAAGTTTGTTGAAAATTTCATGCAATTTGGTGATAAATTTGTAATTCTAGGTGTTATTTTTGCGATTTGATTGGGCGAGCAAGTTCGTATGTTGTTTTAAGACTTGTGTGCATGTTTGGGTTGGAGCCCCGAGAGCTCGGGTGAGTTTTGGATAGGCTACGGTGTGAATTGGACTTAAGAAAAATTGCTGGTATGCTTCAGGTTTGCGGACTTTGCAACTATGAGGTCTGGCTCACAAATGCGAGCCTCGCATTTGTGAAAAATTTTCTCTTTTGCGAAGCAGGGGAGGGGACAGGGTAGTTCACATTTGCGAAGAGTTGGCCGCATCTGCTGAAGTCCTGGTTCGCATTTACGACTGGGACTTCGCATTTTCGATGGCAGCAAAAATGCGAGAAGTTTGCATTTTGTGATACTTTCTCGCATTTGTGAGCTTCGCAAATGCGAAGCTCAGGTCGCAAATGCGACATCTGCAACTAATAAGTTTTGGACTTAGACGGGATTTTCATTCATTCACCCATTTTTCAAAACCTAAACCTCAAGAGGCGATTTTCCAAAGGCTAGGTCTTTCCCAAATTATAGGTAAATAATTCTGAACTCATTTCTTTCAATCTTTTACTTCTTTTTTACCAGATTTCATCATAGAATCTAGGGTTTTGCATGGTGGAATTGGGTGTTTTTGGGTAGAACTTGGGAATTTCAAAATTTTGGGATTTAAACATCAAATTGAGGTCGGATTCCAAAACCAATTGTATATCCGGAATCGGGGGTGAATGGGTAATTGGGTTTTGGTCTGAACTCCATGTTTTGACCAAAAGGGCCCGGGGTCGGTATTTGACTTTTTTGGAAAAATGTCGAGAAACTTACACTTATGCATTGGAATTGATTTCTTTAGTGGTAATTGATGTTATTAAGTTAATTATGACTAGATACGAGTGGATTAGAGGTAGAATCTAGAGGAAAAGCTATAATTGAGCTTTAACTTGGCTGTTGGATTAAGGTAATTGTTTTGTCTATTTTTGACTTGAGGTATTAGGGATCCCTGACTTAATTGCTACGTGAAAATACATGTGTGTGGTGTATAGGTGAGGTGATGGGTACCTATACGCTGCCAAATTATCTGTTTAGCATGTTCCCTTCCCCGTTTCTAATATATTGTTTGCTAGCCTTAACTATTACATGCTTATTTATGCTTCCATGTTTAATTGCTTCTTGTTGTATGTTGTTTTCTTTATTGAAGGTATTAGTTGTTCTATAGTTCATTGTATCACATCATTTGGATTAAGTTGGTTTATCGGTGCTTTATGATACATTTTGGTTGGTCTCGCTATGTACTATTAATTGATGAAGTTTCATAATTGTATAGATTACCGTTTGTTTTGGTTTGAGGCATATCTATTGTGGAGGGTTTTGAGCTGAATTGTGAAGTACTTGTTCTTATTGTGTGATTGGTACTGATATGGTATGATTGGGTTGCATGTTGCGACAGAAGGAAGAAGGGTGATATATTGAGGAGTAGTAAGGGTTGACTGGCGGGACCGGGTTGCACGCTGCAACAGGAGTAATAAGGGTGAATGTTTATATTGTTAATGATTATATGGTGGGATCGGGATGCACACCTCGTCATTTTGTTGTTTATGTATTATTCTTCTGAATTTATTTATTTCTGTAGAATTGTAACTCTCTTAAGGATTGGTTATAGCTAAGTACTGGCAAGACAATTAGGTTCCGTATTTATTTTGTGCTGCAATTTACTATTCCATTTCGTTCCGTACTTCCCTTTTGCTTTATTATAAATTGTATGCAGGTTATATTGTAAATGCCCCATCGTACCCTCATCACTACCTCATCGAGGTTAGGCTCGGCACTTACCAGTACATGAGGTGGTTGTACTGATACTGCACTATGCACTTTTTGTACAGATTTCGGAGCTGGTAGTGGCAGATCGAGAGGTCGGTTGCAGATACTTCATCCAGGAGACCCAAGGTAGTCCTGTTGGAGTCCGCAGTCCCTGCCGTCCCCTCCTCTATTCCTATTTTCCTATTTTCTTTTCTTTCAAGATAGATATAATTTCTTTCAGACCGGCATTTGTTATAATTTATAGTATGTTCGTGGATTGTGACACCAGTTTCTAGGTGGTAATAGCTTCGGTATTAATAGTATATAAATAGTCGGTTTATTATGTACTTCTTCATTTAATCGGTTTGATTTAGTTTTGTTAATTTTAACTATAAAATGTAAATGGTAAAGGTGAATAGAACTTTAACATTGGCTTTCCTAATGAGTGCAATGTTAGGTGCCATCACGGTCCCAACGGTGGGAAATTCGAGTCATGACAGCTGCCTCAGATACATCTTCGTAGCACCTGAATGAATAGAATACCATGAACTGTGCGCCTCGTCTAGAATCCTCTCCCTCAAGTCATCAACATTAGGAACACATAGGCGACTTTGGATTTGCAGAACACCATCCTCGCCAATAGAAACCTCCTAGGCACTACTTGCAGCACCATCTCTCTGAGAACTGTCAAATGCGGATCATCGAACTACCGAGCCTTGATTTGTCTCAACAATGAAGACTGAGCAACAACACACGCAATAACTCGGCTGGGCTCTAAAATGTCCAACCTTACAAGTTTTTTAGTCAAGGACTGAATGTCCAAAGCTAGTGGGCTCTCCTCCACTAAAATGTATGCCAAGATACCCATACTCTCTGCCTTCCTGCTTAAGGCATCCGCGACCATATTTGCCTTTCCCGGATGATAAAGAATGGTGATGTCATAATCCTTTAGTAACTCAAGCCATCTACGCTGCCTCAAATTGAGATCCCTCTACTTGAACAAATGTTGTAAGATGCAATGATCGGTATAAACCTCATATGAAACCCCATACAGATAATGCCTCCATATCTTAAGATCGCTACTAACTCTAGGTCGTGCACAGGGTAATTCTTCTCATGAATCTTCAGCTGACATGAAGCATATGCAATAACTTACCCCTCCTGCATCAATACACATCCCAAGCCAATGCGTGAAGCATCGCAATATACTGTATACATCCCTGAACCGGAAGGCAGCACTAGAACCGATGTTGTAGTCAAAGGTGATGTGATGGATGAAAAGCCCTGCACAAATCGGCAATAATAACCTGCTAACCCCAGGAAATTTCTGATCTCAGCCACTAAAGTAGGACGTAGCCAACTCTGAATTGCCTAAATCTTCTTAGAATCCACTTTAATACCCTCTCCTGATGCAACATGCCCAAAAAATGCTACTGACTCAAGCCGAAACTCACACTTGGAGGATTTAGCATATAGCTTCTGCTCTCGCATTGTCTTGAGCACTACTCTCAAATGCTGCTCGTGCTCCCCCAGGCTACGTAAGCAGATCAAGATGTCATCAATGAAAACAATAACAATGGAATCAATAGAAGGCCTGAACAGCCTATTCATCAAGTTCATAAACGTCGCTGGGGCATTAGTCAAGCCGAAGGACACCACCAGAAACTCATAATGGTCGTATCTAGTATAGAAAGTAGTCTTTGGGACATCTGAGTCCCAAATCTTGAGCTGATGATAGCCTGATCTCAAGTCAATCTTAGAGAACACCCTAGCATCATTCAACTGGCCGAACAAATCATCATGGGTACTTGTTCTTGATGGTAGCCTTGTTCAACTGGCGGTAATCAATGCATATCCGCATAGTCCCATCCTTCTTATTCACAAACAATATTGGTACACCCCAAGGTGACACACTAGGTTTCACAAACCCATTTGCTAACAACTCGTCTAGCTACTCCTTCAACTCTTTTGGAGCCATACAGTATGGTGGGATAGATATAGGCTGGGTACCTGGAGCCAAATCAATATAGAAATCAATATCACGATCCGGTGGTATGCCAGGAAGGTCATAAGGAAACACATGGGCGAACTCTCGGACAACTAGAACTGAATCAATCATCGAAGAATCTGTGGTGGGGTCCCGAACATAAGCTAGAAAACCTTTCTCGACCATATGTCGAGCCTTCAAAAAAGAAATAACCCAACTAGATGTACTGACTGAGGAACCCTTCTACTCAAACCTTAGAGACTGTGGTATCGCTAAAGTACAGTCTTAGCATGGAAATATAGGATGGAGTGGTATGCGGATAACCAATCCATGCCCAAGATAACCTCAAAGTCGGTAATATCAAGAAGCAGAAGGTCTCCTCTAGTCTCAAAACCACAGAATATGACCACACAGGACCTGTAGATCCAATCCACAACCATACATTTCCCACGGGAGTGGACGCATGAGCAGGAGTACCCAAGGACTCATGAGGAATATCCCGAAAATGAGAAAACAGAGATGATACATATGAATAGGTAGACACTGGATCAAATAGCACCAAAGCATCCCTATCGCAGACGGAAATAATACCTGTGATAATGGCATCCGAGGCCAATGCATCTGGTCTGATCAGAAACATATAAAATCTGGCTGGAGCGCCGGCTGGTTGGCCTCCACCTATCTAAGCAGTAGCTGGTTGACCTTTCCTTGCCTATCCTCCACCTCTAGAACGGTCCCTACCGATCTGCCCTCAACCTCTGATAGTTGGACAATCGGTGTTGTAATCATAGGCTACTGACCCAGCTGCACTGCCTTGCCCCGAAGTTTGGGTAATATATCCTCATATGACTAAGGTCTCCACACTCGAAACAACCCCTCGGTGTGGTGACCTTCTACCCAAATGTATGACCCTGATGGCCTATAGACCCACTAGAAGAAGCCTGAATAGCCTGTGAGCGGTATGAACTCTCCGGTATAGCACGAAGTAGGAGCTAGAAGAACTTTAGGGACCTGTATACCCACTGGAAGAACCTGGATAGCTGGCAGGTGGCAAGAACTCTCTGGTATAGCACTAAAATAGGGGCATGCTGGAGCACCTCGAGGAGGTGGTGGTGCCGAATATGGGGGCTTGCTAGGTTGAACCCTCGCAAACTGACCTCCGCCCTAGCCAGGGCACCTCTAAACTCTCCAGAGAATCGATACCTCTTGTCCTACATCATCTTCTCTCTACCCTTCATACGGTAGCCCTCAATCCTCTAAGAAATCTCCATTGCCAGCTGATAAGAAGTCCCCATCTCAACCTCTCGGGCCATGTTGGCCCTAATACCAAAATACAACCCTGCAAGAAACCTCTGCACCCTCTCTGCGTTAGTAGGAAGTATCATTAGTGCATGGAAGGACAACTTAGCAAACCTCACCTCATAGTCGTTCACTGACATCTGACCCTGGTCGAGCTGCTTAAACTGATACTGCAACTCTTCCCTCTCAGAGGATGGAATATACCTATCCAGGAAAAGCTGCGTGAACTAACTACAAGTATGGGAGGAGAACACGTTGTCCTGCCAAGAACATAAGACTGCCACCATCTACGGGCCCTGCCCTCCAGCTGGAAAGTAGTAAAGTCAATCCTATGAGACTCCAATATCCTCATGTTGTGCAGTCTGTCCCTGCAACTACCAATAAAATCCTGGTTATCCTCATGATGCTCACCTCTGAAGATAGGAGGGTGTAGCCTAGTCCATCTGTCCAATAATTTTTGCAGGTTACCGTCCATAGCTAGTCTCGGCTTGGGTACCACTGCGGCAAATGGCTGGGCCCCATCCGCAGGTAGTGCACCCGGAGTCTAATACTCTACCGCTTAATGACTAGGAGCCTGAGCAATAGGGGTCTGTGCTTCCCCTCCCGCCCGAGATATGTCTGGGTTTGTTCGAAATAAACTAACCTGAGTCATAGAATCCATATACCGCAGCATTTGGCCCATGACCTCCTGGAAGCCCGGTGCTGTCATAAAGTCTGTCGGGGTAGGCTCCACTACAGGCACCTCACCCTACTCTTCAATAATAGGATCCCCCGCAGGATCCGCCAGTGGTGCAACTAGGGCTGGCCTAGGATGCCCTCGTCCCCTACCTCGGGTCGTGCCCTCACCCGGCCTCTGCCTCTAGCAATGGGGGAGCAGCTCTTCCCGGGTCTGGAACATCTACCATACACGTCCTCACCATCTAAGAGAATAGTAAAAGGAAATTTAGTATACCATTAACTGCACAATAGAAGATGAATAAAGAGTAGTTTCATAACACCTATAGTCTCTCGAAGATAAGTACATATGTCTTCGTACCAATCTGCAAGACTCTATTATGTTTGCCCATGACTTGTTAGACCTACATGAACCTAGAGCTCTAATACCATATTGTCACGACCCAAATTCCATTATACGTCGTGATGGCACCTATCACTATTGTTAGGCAAGCCAACCCTTATCAACTAGTGAGTTCTCATTTATTTTACCATGCAATCCCAGAATTTACTAAGTCTTAAGCTAAAGATAATTAATAAATTCATAATAATAGATAAACAACCCAAAAGTAATAGTCTACCAATATGAGTGCCAGGAACTAGTGTCACAAGTACTAGAGCAACTAGTAAAATGTAAAAGTATACCACTATCGTACTACCTAAAATAGAATAGACGGTAAATAACAAAAAAAGAAGAGACTTCGGCATGCTGCTGAACGGCTTAGAAAGAGCAGCTCACCGTGAGATTTCGATCAAGTATCAGGAACGCCCACCAGATAGGCAGCTAGATGTCCTGCCTCAGATCCTGTACAGTTAGGTACAAAAGCGTAGTATGAGTACATAAACAACATGTACCCAACAAGTATCCAGTCTAACCTCGAAGAAGTAGTGATGAGGGGTCGACTTGACACCTACTAGGGTAAATAATAATAATACAGTTTAAGTGTTGAGCTAAGCATGAATAGCAAGAATATAATGACAGTCGAAGAACAAGGAGAAATATGATATCCTTTCTTAACAACATATCAATTCCAGTCATGTCATGTAATAAGTTGCATTTCAAAGCATCTAAGCGAAGTTCCACATAAATAACATGCACACATTATGTCGAGGTCGTACGACCCGGTCCGATATAATAATAAATTATACACTTCCAGAGGTTCGAATGGCGCGAACCATAGTGTATACGGTCAAAATCAAGTATGCTCGATTTTAGTGGGCACAAGGAACCACTTCAAGAATCGGTCTGAAGTACACTGGGTTTGAGGCCGGGGGCAGAGTTCGAAGATCAGAGACAAAGGTGACGAGTCTGATACACTACCGCTTAATGACTAGAAGCCTGAGAAATAGGGGTCTGTGCTTCCCCTCCCGCCCGAGATATGGCTAGGTTTATTCGAAATAAACCAGCATATGGCCTATGACCTCCTGGAAGCCCGGTGCTGTCATAAAGTCTGCCGGGGTAGGATCCACTACAGACACCTCGCCCTACTCCTCAATAATAGGATCCCCTGCAGGATCCGCCAGTGGTACAACTACGGCTGGCCTAGGATGCCCTCGTCCCCTACCTCGCGTCGTGCCCTCACCTGACCTCTGCCTCTAGCAATGGGGGAGCAGCTCTTCCCTGGTTTGGAACATCTACCATACGCGCCCTCACCATCTGAGAGAATAGTAAAAGGAAATTTAGTATACCATTAACTGGACGATAGAAGATGAATAAGGAGTAGTTTCATAACACCCTATAGTCTCTCGAAGATAATTACAGATGTCTCCGTACCAATCTGCAAGACTCTATTAGGTTTGCCCATGACTTGTTAGGCCTATGTGAACCTAGAGCTCTAATACCATGTTGTCACGGCCCAAATTCCATTATACGTCGTGATGGCACCCAACGCTATTGTTAGGCAAGCCAACCCTTATCAACTAGTGAGTTCTCATTTATTTTACCATGCAATCCCAAAATTTACTAAGTCTTAAGCTAAAGCAGTCGATAATTAATAAATTCATAATAATAGATATACAACCCAAAAGTAATAGTCTTCCAATGTGTGTGCCAGGAACTGGTGTCATAAGTACTAGAGCAACTAGTAGAATGTACAAGTATACCACTATCCTACTATCTAAAATAGAATAGACGGTAAATAACAAAAAAAAAAGAGACTTCGGCATGCTGCTGAACATCTCAGAATGAGCAGCTCACCGTGAGATTTTGACAAAGTATCAGGAACGCCCGCCAGACGGGTAGCTAGATGTCCTGACTCAGATCCTGTACAGTTCGGTACAGAAGCGTAGTATGAGTACATAAACAACATGTACCCAATAATTATCCAGTCTAACCTCGAAGAAGTAGTGATGAGGGGTCGACTTGACACCTACTAGGGTAAATAATAATAATACAGTTTAAGTGTTGAGTTAAGCATGAATAGCATTAATATAATGACAGTCGAAGAACAAGGAGAAATATGATATCCTTTCTTAACAACATATCAATTCCAGTCATGTCATGTAATAAGTTGCATTTCAAAGCATCTAAGCAGGGCAAACACAAGAAGTTCCACATAAATAACATGCCCACATTGTGTCGAGGTCGTACGGCCCGGTCCAATATAATAATAAATTTTGCACTTCTAGAGGTTCGAATGGTGCGAACCATAGTGTATACGGTCAAAATCAAGTATGCTAGATTTTAGTGGGCACGAGGAGCCACTTCAAGAATCGGTCTGAAGTACACTGGGTTCGAGGCCAGTGGCAGAGTTTGAAGATCAGAGATTAAGGTGACCGATGAATATCGAGACCGCACGTGACCAGCCTTGAGATAATGCCGTTGTGACCTTGCAATAGAGTGAGCAAAATTCATGCCGCATACCCAAAATTATGGCGTAAATCCTAGAATTAGTTTGTACGAATTTGTACTAGGCAATTAGACAGCTGTACCAATCAGATTCTTTACTGTAAATAAACATTTACCTTGTTTAGTGTTCCCGTATTATATAAAAGGGACCTCAATCATATTTAAAGATCATCAATCATTAGCAAAGAATATACTCTCTTATTTTCTCGCTCATTTTTCATCAGAATTGTCCTTTAGCTTCATTATTCTTGCTTTACTGTTCTTGATTCACCTCGAGGTCACCTTAGCTTGAGGTCAAGACTGCCCTACATATTGGTTTGATTTTATTATTTCCCTTCTTTTATACTTTAGGTTTCTTGGTTATTAATTAGTATTGAACTAAATCACATATCTTTAAAACCATAAATCAAGTTTAATTATTACTGGTATCTTCTAGGTAAACAGTTTGGCGCCCACCATGGGGCTAAAAATAATGAGGATTATTTCATTATTGATTCTGATAACACAAATTATTTTTACACTTTTCTTGTAAAGAATTTTTGTTTTTAGGTTAAAATATGTCAAACACGCCCGTACACGGTGATGAGGGTCGTGGATTTCATGGGGAACACAATAATGTAAGGGTCGGTGTACCACTGATTAACCCTCTGGCAGTGCCAAATAGGGAGCCAATCGATGTTAGTTCACACATTGCTTAGGATATGGATTTAGGCACAGACCCCAAAGGAAGTGTACACAGAGAAGCCCGATCTTGTGGCCAAGGAACACAAGGTCTAGGAGACAGAGGACTCAGACCCCAAGTAATATTCGAGATGCTACAAGCTCAACAGGTTGCTATCACTCAGCTTCAGAGTCAGCACGAAACTCCAAGTATAGTCAAACCAGAAAACACTCGACGTACTGAGCCGATACCAGAAAGATCAAACGGTAATGGCTCGGGACTGATCCCATAATTATGAGGATGCTCGAGGAACTCACCAAGGGAATCGAGTCCGGGGAGATGAAGATTAAGAATAATGATAAGAAAGATGAGACTTATAACTCCTGTGTTGATCAAATATCGGGGTCACCCCCGATCTTGAAAGGTTTGGATGCAAAAAAGTTCATACAAAAACCATTCCCTCAGAATGCGTCTCCAAAGCCCATTCTTAAAAAGTTTTGCATGCCCGATATACCTAAATACAACGATACAACCGACCCTAATAAGCATATTAACTCATACATTTGCGGGATAACAGGAATTGACCTAAATGATGATGAGATCGAATCAGTATTGTTGAAAAAATTTAGGGAAACCTTATCGAAAGGAGCCATGATTTGGTACCAAAACTTGCCCTCGAACTCTATCGATTCGTTTGCTATGTTAGCATACGCCTTTGTGGAAGCACATTCCGGGGCCATAAAGGTGGTGACAAGGAAATCAGACATTTTAAAGATAAGACAGAGGCACGACGAGATGTTTAGTGAGTTCATGTCCCGGTTTCAAATGGAGTGAATGGAATTACAACCAGTCTCAGATAAATGGGCAGTACAAGCTTTTATGCAGGGTTTGAATGACCGAAGTTCGATCACGTCACGATAATTAAAGCACAATCTGATCGAGTACCCAGCTGTGACGTGGCCGGATGTACATAATCATTACGAATCGATGATCAGGGTTGACGACGACCAGTTAAGAGCCCCCTTGGGTTCAGTTCATCCTAATAGATTAGCAACTAAGCCCCTGAGGGATACAGACAGGGAGCAAAGATCAACCAAGGAATGGTATTAGCCATATGTTGATCGAAGAAACAATGGTTCGGGGCATAATGCTCCTCGGAATGATAGGAGAAGTGATCGATATCAAAACTCTCGGGGAATCATAAGTAAGAATGGTTTTGATAAACATACCGATCTCGCGGAAGCATCTCAATTGTCGGAGTATAATTTCGGTGTAGATACACGGGGGATCATGTCAGCTATTGGAAGAATCAAAGACATCAGGTGGTCCAAGCCTATGCAAACTGATCCTTCTCAAAGGAATCCAAACTTGATGTCTAAGTATCATGGCACACATGTCCATAGAACCGAAGATTGCAGGCGGATGAGGGATGAGGTAGCTCGATTGTTAAACGAAGGCTATCTTCAAGAATTTCTCAATGATCGAGCAAAGAACCACTTCAGGGAAAGAGATGCAAACAAAAAAATGAGCAGGAAGAACAGCAACACGTAATTCACATAATTTTTGGCGGTGTCGATGTTCCACAAGGGCCTGTGTTCAAACACACCAAGGTGTTGATCACCAGAGAAAAATGGACTTAGAGCTATTTGCCCGAGGGTGTCCTATCATTCAATGAGGAGGAAGCGAAAGGCATATCTTAGCCGGACAATGGCGCTCTGGTAATTTCTGTTTCGTTAAATAAAATTCAAGTTAAACGTGTTCTAGTGGATCAGGTAGCTCAGCAAATATAATTAGATTGAGGGTCATAGAGCAGCTCCGCCTTCAGGACCAAATTGTACCAGCATCCCGAGTCCGAAATGGCTTCAACATGGAAAGTGAAACAACAAAGGGGGAGATAACCCTACCAGTAAACGTGATCAGGACCATCTGAGATACAAAATTCCATGTCATCGAAGGCGACATGAGGTATAACGCACTTCTCGAGAGACCATGGATACACAACATGAAGGCAGTACCTTTAACCCTTAATCAGATGATGAAATTCCCAGCAGTGGATGGTGTGAAAATGGTATACGGAGAACAACACTCTACAAAAGAGATGTTTGTAGTCGAAGAGGTGATACCTATACTAGCGCCTTCGACCTCGGAAAAGTTAAGCACCAAAGATAAGCAGACGGCTAAATAGCAGTCACTTCCCCCAGCCTTAACCAAATCGAAGCAACAGATAACCTAAGATGAAGAAGAGGATCTAGTTGCTCCTTGAACTTTCATCGTTCCCACATCGCTATGCAACCAAGTCGACGGTCGAGGAATTGGAGCAAGTCATATTAATCGAATACATGCCTGAGAGAAAGGTATACCCGGGTACGGGGTTAACCCCCGAACTCAAGAAAAAACTCTTTCAATTTCTTATTGATAATATGGATTGTTTTTCTTGGTCCCATTTAGACATGAAAGGGATCCCACCGGAAATAACAACACACCGGCTAAGCCTTGACCCCAGGTACAAACCAGTAAAGTATAAAAGGGGGCCCCAGTCCGAGGTGAAGCATGCATTCATAAAGGATGAGGTAACCAAACTTCTTAAAATAGGGTTTATTCGGGAGGTATAATACCCCGAGTGGTTAGCCAATGTAGTTGTACTTCCTAAAAAAGGAAACAAACGTAGAATGTGTGTAGATTATAAGGATTTAAACAAAGCATGCCCTAAAGACTCTTTTCCATTGTCTAACATCTATCGCATGACTGATGCCACGTCCAGCCAAGAGATGCTAAACTTTCTCGACGCCTACTCCGGGCATAATCGTATCTTGATGAACCCGGAGGACCAAGAAAAAACCTCATTTATCACTAAGTTCGGAAAATACTGTTATAATGCAATGCCCTTCGGGCTAAAGCCTTTCATCTACCTTTGGCAGTGTCCGAGATAGCGATAAGTGGGGTACTGGTTCGAGAAGAGCAAGGTATGTAATTATTTATATACTATGTAAGTCAAACTCTAGGAGATGCTGAAACTAGATACCCTCACTTAGAAAGCGTATATAGAAAGTTAAAGCCATATTTTTGGTGTCACCCAATATGTGTGTTAGCTACTTATCCCCTTCAAAATGTTTTGCATAAGCCCGAACTGTCGAGCCGATTGGCCAAATGGGCCGTCATACTTGGCGGGTACGATATCGAATATCAACCCCAAATGGCCACGTTAAATCTTAGCTGACTTTATTGCCAATTTTATGTTGACCCTCGTAACTAAAGTGAAAAAAGAACTTCCGCTAAAATCGGGTACATCATCGGGCGTATGGACCCTTTTTACGGACAGAGCCTCGAATGTGAAAGGGTCCGGGCTTGGCATTATTTTAACGCCACCCACAAATTGTATTATTAGATAATCTATCAAAACTTTTAGTTGACTAATAACGAGGTCGAGTATGAGGCCATGATTGCAGGTCTTGTGCTAGCTAAACACTTGGGGGTAGAAGTCATTAAAGACAAGTGTGATTCTGTATTGATAGTGAACCAAGTAAACAAAATCTTCAAAGTTCGAGAGGATAGGATGCAAAGATACTTGGATAAGCTACAAGTAACCCTGCATCGTTTCAAGGAATGGATCCTAGATCATTTGCCTCGAGAACAACATAGTGAGACCGATACACTCACCAACTTGGGGTCATCAGTAGAAAGAGATGATATTGTCCCAGGGTCTGTCATCCAATTATTAAGATCTATGGTCGAAGAGGGTCATACCGAGATAAATTTCACGAGTTTGATTTGGGATTGGATGAATAAGTATATCGACTATTTGAAAAATGTAAAGCTCCCATTGGATCATAAAAGAGTCAAGGGCTCTATCAAACAAGGATGCGAGGTTCACATTGGATGAAGATAGAACATTTTATAAAAGAACTTTCGATGGACCATTGGAAGTATGCTTAAGACCGGGGAACACCGATTATGTTCTATGAGAAATATACGAAGGCACGTGTGAGAATCACTCTAGTACTGAGTCTTTGGTTCACAGTATTATTAGAGTAGGGTATTATTGAAATAATATGGAAAAAGACACTAAGGAGTTTGTTAAAAGTTGTGACAAATGTCAAAGTTTCGCACCAATGATTCATCGGCTTGGAGAGCAACTACACTCAGTCTTGTCCCGTGGCCTTTCATGGAGAATGGACATAGACGGCCGTCTAGCAATGGCCCCAGGTAAAGCTAAATTCATTTTGTTTATGACAGATTATTTGTCTAAATAAGTTGAAGAACAGGCCTTCGAGAAGGTTAGAGAAAAGGAAGTTATCAACTTCATTTGGGACCATATCATATGTCGGTTCGGGATACCTGGCGAGATTGTATGTGACAATGGAAAGCAATTCATCGGTAAAAAAATTGCTCGAAGCACACAAAATAAAGAAGATCTTATTAACACCGTGTCACCCAACCAGGAATGGATAAGCCGAGTCAACAAACAAAACTATCATTTAAAACCCAAAGAAAAGGTTGGACGATTCAAATGGAAAATGGAGAGAAATTCTATCTGAGGTCCTTTGGGCATATCGAATGACATCAAAGTCTAGAATGGGGGCTACTCTGTTCTCTTTAGTATATGGCTGCGAGGCCTTAATCTCGGTCAAGGTCAGAGAACCCAATGCTAGGTTTTGGCATGCATCGGAGGAGTCAAATCATAAGGCTATGAATACTAGCCTCGAGCTATTAGATGAAAAATGAGAAGTTGCACTTGTTCGGATAGCAGCGGAGAAACAAAGAATAGAATGATATTATAATAGAAGGACTAACCTTCGACACTTCGAAATCGGGGACTTAGTTCTATGGAAGGTCACCCTCAATACTCGAGACTCGAATAAAGGGAAATTGGGCCCGAATTGGAAAGGACCATACCATGTCATCGGAGTTATCGGTAAAGGATCTTACAAACTTGGCATGATGGAAGACGAACAAATGCCAAACAATTGGAATGTATCACTAGTCAAACGATACTACTGCTAGGGTGTGACTCTCTCCTTTTGTTCTTTTGAATTTGAAACTAACTCATCGCAGCTGTTCGATCGAGGACATCGAAGACACCCTTTTTTTAAAATGAAGACCTTAGGTTTTAAAGCATGCGCTGCACTCTTTTTCCCTTAGATCCGATTTCATCCCAAATGGGTTTTACCGGTGAGGTTTTTAACAAGGCAACAAATATGTGCTACCTAAGGAGAACTCAACAGTATCCAAGGAAGATGATATTTTCGAGGAAAATACTTCACGCCAAAGAGGGCCTCGATAGGAAAATTTTGCAATGGGCCAGACGGCCAGATGAACCATGTCCATGTAGAATAGTCGATTCCCGATGGCAAAACATGTACGTATGTAATCATTCAAAGAGGCATTCTTTCTATATCAAAACACTTTGTGTCTCAAAGAAATTTGCTACTATACAAACGTCATACTTGTAATCTTGCAAGAAACAGCTCGAGGGCCAAAGCACGAACACACCTCAAATACTCGGGGACTATTATTGATAGTCAACACATTCGAGTCATCCTAACTCGAATTCATAAGGACTCAAAGAGGCATCCCTTTGTCATAAAGGCCAAGTCCATCATACTCGGGAAGAACCTTTCGAACAAGTTTGAAAGGTTATTGGGAAACAAATCCAAGATACATACCCGAACGCTATGGCCATATTAAAGACTGCAGTCATATAAAAGGCTATGGCCAAAATAACACGGCTTAGATACATCTGACTTCTACCACAAATTAAAGGCATTCAAATACTTTGAAAAACTGGTTAAATTAGGCTACCCTTGGCAAAAGCAAATAAAAAGGGCTTCGATAAAATCAGACCTAAAAAAATTTAAAGGCTTCGATAATGTCAGCCTTCGAAAAGCCTCAAGAGGTATTCAATTATCATAACAAAAACGGATTAAAAATGAGGTTCTGATAAATTGAACCTTCGAAAAACCCAACGGGTACAAAAACACATGCAAAGGCATACAGAAATTTTCACAAAGTCTTTTAGCCAAAAAGAGGGAAAAACTATAGCCATCTTAGAGGCTGAATTGGCCCAACTTAAAGAGACTAAGGTCCAATATAATAGAGCCTAAGGGCCAACCTAAAAGATCCTAAGGGCAAATATAAAAATAAGGGCCGAAGCATGTAGAGTTCGATACCTTACTCTCACTCAACTCGGACTCAAGAGTCCCATTATCCCGAGCTCAAATCAAATCAACTTGATCATAGCTCGAGGATTAACAAAAACCTTAAGACGTATCCTGTTATAAGTTCAAAAGATCGCATATTGATCACTAAAAACCTAAGGGTTTGTTCTATTTTGAGTCTGAGCCAGTGCTCACTTAGCAATTAAAGTTATAACATCAAAAAATTTCACAATTAAAGATGAAGCAGAATTCAATACAAATCGGAGATAAAGCGAAAAGAAAGGGAATTCCTTATATTCATACAAAAGTATTTACAATGCCCACAAGGGGACTTATGAAAAAACAAAAAAACAAAATATCCTAAGCTACTTTGGGAGCAACGTCCTCAGAAACCACACCTTTGGAAATCACATCTTTCGTAACTACATCCTCGGGAGCTGCATCTTCGAGAGCTGCATCTTCGGGGAATCCACCATTATCTCCTCCGCTCTTGGAGCCACTGGCGGAATCCACACCATCAGAGAGCAAAGCGGCAGGCTCTTCCTCAAAATTTTTTTCTTTTTCAATATCAGCTAAGAGGTCAAAGCCACGAGCTTGCACCTCCTTGGGAGTTTCTCTCTAAGACTATCATCGGGCTTGGTCGAGAGCACATGATAACTTAACTTCAGCCATAATGGAGATCTCCTATGCCCGAGTGTTAGAAGCTTCGGTGTCAGCTCGGTACGAGGACACAAATGAATCTACCTCAGATTTGGCCTTCGCAAGCTCAGCGGCTGATTTAGCTTTAAGCTCCTCGATTTTGCGGCTTCAGGCCAAGCTTTCCTCCCTTGCATTTTGAAGCTGGCATTTGATTTAAGTTAGTTGTTCCCAAAGTGTATCCTTTTCTTAGGTGAGATGGTCCATGTGTTGCTTTCACACTAGGGTCTTGGCCTCTTTCACTTTGAGCTCTTCTCGGAGCTGCTCCACCAGCTCGCCTTTCTGCTGGGCCTGCAAAAGCTGAGGTGTTAATCACTAGGTCAAATGAGTGTGTAATAGACCAAAGGGTACATTACCTTTTCAACAAGCTCAGTCAGCTCTCTTGACGAGCTTTCACCAATTCAACTTGGAGATCCCTGACCTCCTCCTCTTTGTGTACATAGAGGTGCTTGAGGCTGTCCCTCTCTTCCACCAACTTCTTGAGCTCGGCTTCACATCGGGCAAGCTCAGCTCGAGACTTGGAAAATCCTTATCGGTGAAGTGCTACAACCTTCACATAAAGAAAAGGAGTCAGGCATAGAGAAATGAGAATAAAACTCGGGGCCAATTAAGAAGACAAAAACTTACTTATTTGAAAGCCTCAGTCTCATTGAAGGTAAATGAGGCATCAGGATGGGGACTTCGATCCCTGCAAGGCACTCCTAAAAAATATCACTCTCTTCATGGGTCGTCCCTACATCAAGGGTCCACATAGCCCGTGCATCTCAGAAATGCCCTTTGGAGAACACGGGGCCCAGCGGTGAGTCATCTATATTAATTATCCCAAATAATTCACTTGGGATATTATCCTCTCTGTGGAGGGCCTCAGAACTAGGCTCCTCGGGCTCGCCCGCCAAATGTCCCCAGGACAAGACGCATTTTTACAACCTGATGGCTCGGGGACTCTGCTCGAGCTCCCCTCCGAAATTTCTTCGGTTTGAGATTGAACCACATCAGCCACCATTGGCTCATCGGCTTTCGAAACGTCGATGCTTCATCTTTTTCGAGCTACCAACAGGCAGTCGTCATCTTTCCCCTCCTCCTCTTCATCCCGAAGGTGTTGGGTTGTTCCGAAGGTAGGGCTACAGGATCGGCCCTAGGCTTTCGGGTTCTGCTTTTCTTTGGCTTCGGGGAACCTGCAGGCGACCCTATCTTCCTCTTCTTCTATTTGATAGATTTTGGAATATCTTCTTCATCGGGCGGGGGTGACCGCATAGCAAAGGCGTCTCTGAGGCCTGCATAATTGTAAAGTGAGTATTCTATTAAGAAACATCAATATGTAAACAAGAGAACTCACCATGGTTTTTAGCTTCCCATCAACCGTTGTCCAAATCATGCTAGTTACGTTCCGTGTATGAAGAAGTAAAGGCCAGTTGTCGGACCCAACCTGCAAGGTCTGGGACCCCACCAGGAAACCAAGCAACAGCTGCATCATCAGAAAATAATTAGATCGAGAAAAAGTAGGGAAAGCAGGATATTAATCACCATAAATAAATTTGTACTTATATTTCATGTTCCACTCATCGGGGAGTAGCATCCTCTCAGCATGAATCAGATCGGAGGTCCTGACTCAGACAAACTGACTCATCCATCATCTGTCCTTTTCCTCATTGATGCTGGAGAAAAGGGACTTCAAGGATAGGCACTGAAGCTTTATCAAACCACCTTGTTCAGGTGGTCGAGGGTAAAGGGCATCCCCTCAACCAGGACCTAGAAATATCTGATCAGATTGACGATATGCCATAAAGAAGGGTAGATCTGGCCAAGCGTCACCTGGTATTGTTGGAAAAAATAAAGAATCGCTAGGTCTATGAAACCCTAGAGCTGGATCTATAGGACCCAACGTGAAAGGGTAGGTATACACGCTTAATTACTCTGCCTCATGGTTAGTGATGTCCTCCTCAGGGGAAGGGATCACAACATCTTTGTTCTCCCAGTTGCAATCCTTTTTCACCTGCTCAAGTTCATCTTCAGTTATTAGCAGATGTATCGAGACATGGGCTCACATCGTCCTGGTTTCGATGCAGGTTTATCAATTTTAAATCGGAATTTAACTTGCATGGCCTGGGAATACACTCCCCGATACGAGATGGCACTATCATCCTACCTCTGGTCGGCCCTGATCATGAAGCTTGTTCCTTTCGAGAAACACTTTTTGATATTTTAGCCATTGTGGTTGAGAAATTCAGGAGAACATAAGGAGTTGATTATGTAGTACGAACAAATTGAAAAAAAGGTGAACTCGGAGAAGTTGAATAAGCTAGTGATATTTTAAGGATGATTTGAAAAGTAAAGATTGCAAAAGTTAAGAAAATGGCCTATTTATAGAGGCCACTTGAACAGTTTGGGGAATCCAACATCGACCACCAGCCCCCTCTAATTTATGACCTTGGGAACTGCATAGAAGTGATCTTTCAATCGCTTCAGTCGCTGACATCACGAGGTAGACACCACGATCGAGACATCGGAGCACCAAGGATCAAGTCATTTCTTATCATCTTATTCTAAGAAACGGGGGACTATCTATATACTATCAAAATCAAGTATGCTCGATTTTAGTGGGCTCAAGAACAACTTCAAGAATCGGTCCGAAGTATACTAGGTTCGAGGCTGATGGCAGAGTTCGAAGATCGGAGATTAAGGTGACTGATGAATATTGAGACCGCACGTGAATAACCTCGAGATAATGTCGTTGTGGCCTTGCAACAGAATGAGCAAGATTCTTGCCACGTCCCCTAAATCGTGGCGTAAATCTCGGATTGATTTGTACGAATTCGTACTAGGTAGTTAAACAGCTGTCCCAATAAGATTCTTTACTGTAAATAGAAATGTATCCTGTTTAGGGTTCCCCTATTATATAAAGGGGATCCCAATCATTTGTAAAAATCATAAATCTTTGCCAAAATATATATTCTCTTATTTTCTCACTCATTGTTCATCAGAATTGTCCTTTAGCTTCATTATTCTTGCTTTACTGTTCATGATTCACCTCGAGGTCACCTTAACTCGAGGTCGAGACCGGCCTACATACTGGTTTGATTTTACTATTTTCCTTCATTTATACTTCAGATTTATTGGTCATTAATCAGTATTGAACTAAATCACATATCTTTAAAACCATAAATCAAGTTTAATTATTACTCGTATTTTGAGGTAAACACATAGATGCATCTAGTTACTACCGAGATGATCGGTCCAATCCACTAATAGCAATTTATCATCAAGTAAGCACATATTCCCCATTTATACTCAAATAATTCATACAAGTTCTCAAGTATATGAGTGTGACGACTATATTTATATTTACCAAATTTCAAGCATGAACTAAGTGAACTTAATTAGTAGAAAGCAAGGACGCAAGCATTTGCAAGTATATCATTATACAGGTCCTAAACTACCCGAAAAATTAGCATAATAGTAGCTACGTACGGACTGTCATCACTGTCGCGCCCCCTTTTTCCTCGCGGAGTCTGGGTATCGACATCTGGGACAACTCCTTTTCCTTTTAGGAATTGGGTATGAGATTTGAAGATTCTCCACCTAACGAATTAAGGTGCGTAAGGGCACCTAAAGCAAATAACTCATAAACTAGTTTACATCACCAGAGATGGGTAAGGTTTTGAAATTACCTTGAGGGGAAGGTGTTAGGCACACCTCGAGGTCCACAACAGTGGGTCTATGCCAAACTCAATTTAAGCGAATTAGTCTTATGAGCGGACAAACAAACAAATATTACTTTTAAACTAGAGTAAAAGGGGTCCTAGGCTTTTTAGCCTATAGGATCACTTTTGTGCAATACTTGGTAATCGTCCCCAAGTTGGGGTGCTACACATAGCATTAGCGCACATGTCATCATTTTTTTTACTACCCAATTACCCTTCCCTTTTGTTTATTACCTAAGCGTTCTAATAACATCCAATATGTGCCCTATGCATGCACTACATATCCCTTACCTATGGCCTTGGAGGTGTTTAGGACCTCTATTTAAGGTGGTTCTAGACTCACCTATGGTGCTTAAAAGGAAAAAAAAATCTAAGCGACAAACAAAAACATGTAGGGTTGTTACATAAAGAGCAATTAAGGGGGCTCATGTTTACCTCCATAAATGGACA
Organism: Nicotiana glauca; assembly: GCA_026770625.1. NCBI lineage: Eukaryota > Viridiplantae > Streptophyta > Magnoliopsida > Solanales > Solanaceae > Nicotiana > Nicotiana glauca. Next base: position 152,139 of record MU742313.1, read on the forward strand.
AACAAGAGCACACCATTCAGATAAGCAATTTTTATAGTTTTAGGAGTCCTAAGGGCAGGATATCTAAATGAGTACAAACATGCTATGCAACAGTTTTATTTAGGCGAGGTAATGAGTACCTATCAGTTTGCCTACTGATTTTTTTTACCACTTATTGAATATGAGCATATTTCAAACAGCAAGAAAATCGCAATTTTAAACCTAGAATTTAATTGTCCTACAGGCTTGCCTAAATGATAACTGGTAGAATCCCATGATGCCTAACCGCTGATCGGACCATGGTTTTGTAAACAAGTAATGAATTCAAACAGGCGAATTTTTATCTTTGCACCCTATAGGCATGCTTCCTAGGTGCTGAAGCTGATTATAAGCGTCATTTCACGGCATAGAAACTAATTTTGTACCCGTCCCCTATAGGCATGATATATAAGTTGTCAAACTGATTTTAAACTTATTTCCTATATCCATGATGTCTAAGTTGTCAAAACTGATTTTTAATGTGTGTTTCCTATAGGCATGATCTCTAGGCAAGTAAAAGCATTAATTAGTTGCCAAGCGAGTTCAACAAGGGAATTCCTAGAAACACGATTTCTAATGCATACATGAGGGTTTTGAAAGCATGATTATTGATGAAGAATTGAGAAAATGACTAGGAGCAGGATTTCTAGTGATGCAAAAATAGAAATTAAGGACGAATATGCAGATAAAGCCTATAGGCATAGTTTCTAATACATATAAATAATCACAACAATTCTATAGGCATGATTTCTGCCCGATTCTAACTAAGATATATAAAATCCCTCTCAGCTTTACTAATAACCTCAATATTTGTTTTTATAAAGATTATTATTACAAACTAATATAAATGAATTATACAATGAAAGAACCATTATACTATAGGGAGCCTTCATAGGCCCAATATCAATCAGGGAACTAGGCCTTCAAGCATAGTATTCTGAGTATAGTGGAAGCCCACACATAAAACTGGTTCTTGGTGTGTCAAAGTTCCCAAGGGCCTCAGGGACCCCGGGCAATGCTCACACCAGAATCATATGTTCAACAAAGGTTCATAAAGGATTAGAGAACCAGCCCCAATATGTTATAGTTCAGAAAAATCTCATGGACCCTAAGCAGTGCTCACACTGGGGCTAGCAGGACCCTAGATAGCTAAGAGTAAGAGTTGACAAATGGTATATAAAAGTATGGGATAGTTTTAGGAAAACGGTTTGGATTTTAGAAATGAATAGGACCAAATTACTAGATTACAAGAACTACAAGCAGAACCACACTCAGCAAATGCAGTTCAGACATGAACTCCAGTATTCAAATAGAATCACAATCAGTTCAAACAAGGTTTCACCTTGCCTGGGGGTTGACTTAGTTCATTAGCTATCACTAGGTGAGCATCTAGGCATATATCAAATAGAGAACAACATGCTGGGATCAAGTTGCTGATAAGACAATCATATAGAAAAAAGCAGCAAAAGTTGACAGCATAGAAATTATGATTTAATCAGGAAACTGTTATGGTAGACACATAAAGTAGGAAGGAAAACATTCTAGTTGAGAAACAAGTGTACAAGTATCCTAGATCAAACAGGAATATGCTAAAGTGTATGAACCATATAGACATATTGGATAAAACATATTCACAAGGGTTAAAGCTAGTTAACAGAAACATAAGGGCAAACAGAGGCATGTTAATATTTATAGCAAATAGACATGATAAAAGAAGTGGACATGCTGTTTAGAAGCAGTAAACAGGAGGGACATAGGTCTGATCACATATCATATTGAATGATAGCAGAAGTGGAGACATATTAGATAAGAGATAGCAACGGGAAAGTGAAGCAAATAGGATCCAGGAGTCTAGCCTTGGCTTTCAGCCGACTAGACAATCCAACAAACACAAGTAACATAAAGAATTACATTCGAACGTGTAAGAGCAAGAGTGTCTGTGAGCTTTTCTTTTCTATGTGTGTGTCCCTATCCTTAAAGAAGTCATAATGGGGAATTATATAGCACTTAGCCGGGTGAAACAAATAACGCAGAGAATAATTTAGAATTCACAAATAAGGCAAAGAGACCAATCAATCAGCTAATTAAGGCTTAACAGGATCAATCCAGGCGGAGTCATGGAGGTATTGCTTACAATAATACGGAATTGAGGTCTAAATAAGGTAAATAATAGGGCTAGAAATCAATTAACAGTCAAAACACAAAAATCGGGCCAGTAGTAAGGATAGTTGGTCACATAAATAAGGTAAACAGGTAAAGTAGAGACAGTCTAGGGGTTGGTAAGACAATCAATTCCGATAAATTAAGCTTAATAGAATAGTTAAGGCAAGTAGTGCCAATTAGGAGTCACAAATAAGGAAAATAGGTAAAAATCACAGAGAAGTATCAATCTCGATAAAAAAAATATATATAATTTGAACTCTAATAAAATCAATCAATTTCTTTTAATTGATAAGGATGCAAATAACGGGAAAATATCGAAATAATCAATGAAATAAGCAAAAACCTCAGGGTTTAGAACATAAGCATGAAAAATCAGTCGAACCAGTGAAGAAAATAAGACTTAAACACTTAGAAACTTTGAAATCTTTTTGCAGGGAACTTAAAGATAAAACCCTAGTTTTAGAAAGACAGTAAAATCGGTTAATAATAAGGAGGAAATAGAAGTTTTGAAGAAAAATAACAGATAAACTTAAAATCATTTCAAATCTACAAGGATCTGAACAAGCTCGGGTAGAAAGAGACGAGTGTTTTTGAAAAAAGGAGTGAGGTGAGAGAAATCCGGTTAAGGACGGAGTTTCAAATCATAATCATGAAGGTAACGATACTCACAACTATAACGATGAACACAAAGCAGGTTCATCGAAGAAACGAAGAGTTTAGGTCGATTCTGAGTTGAATCTCTTTGAGATTTCTTCAAAATACAGAGAAATTGAACAATCAGTAGAGGTAGGAGGTCGGATAAGGCGGTAAATCACCCAATAATTCCATATCCGGTTGGTAATTGAAGGGATTTGGAGGCAATTTAAGTGACGGCGCATCTGGGGTTTGAGAGTGTCTGAGAGAGAAGAGAGAAGATATGGATTCAGGGGCGGCGGTTTGTGTAAAATGAGGTAGGGTGTGGGGGCTTGGTATATTAAAAAAAGGAAAGAGAGTCTTGGACCGTTGATCTTTTGAGATCAATGGCGTTGATTTCGGGCTAGGCGGGTTATTTGGATATTGGGTCATGGGTCACATTTAAGTGTGTTAGGTTAGATTGGGCTAAGGTTTGATTGGGCTAGGGTCTGAAATTAATTACAGAAAAGAGGCTATTATTTAAATACCCAATTAACTTTAATAAAAAAAATTTTAAAAAATAATTTATAGATGATAAAAAATATTATTTGTGCATGAAAATGAATTAGAATAATTACTTAATATTTTAAAAATATAAAAGGTTATTTTCTTGTGAAATAAGGTATTTATGCATACATGAGCCATTATTGCAAGGTTATTGCATTTATAACCCTAACATGTATATATGGCCCTTCATGAATAATCAAAGGTTAATATAAATATAAATGATAAAATTTAAGCAATAAAATTATCATAAAACCGTTTGTAATGCAAGCAATAATTATTCATATAATAAAATGCTAGAATAAATTAATGAAAATTCTTTTAAAATTACAGAAAAATTATGGAAAAATGTTGGTTGATGTTTGTGGACTATTTTGAAAGTATATATGCATTTTTTTTTAAATATATGAGGGAAAAATTAGGTATCAACAGTCACCATGTACGTACGTAGTACCCACAAATAGTCACATACATTTATTTAATTCACCTTTGGGGTTATTTCCCTCTTACGAGGTTAGAAAGGAGACTCACCTTGCTCCAAATCTTACTTTCAAATTCAAAAATGCGCTCAAACCCTCAAATTGGAGCCGAACGATCCAAAACTATTCAAATGGAGTAAGAACTAGTCAATACATGCCCAACAATTCATATTCTAACTATTAAAGTAAATTTTCCAAATCTAAATGCAAGGTTCCTAAATTTCATCCCCAAGCCCACGTGCCCGTATTTCGGAATATTTCAAAGGAAGTTGTTACCCATAATCTAAGGATCAAGAATATATGATTCTTACTTCATTCCATAACAAATTTCGTGGTTAAATCTTGTTTTTATCAAAACCCTAGGTTTTACTCTAAATCCATAATTTTTACTAATTTAGATGATGTAATCTGCCCCTAAACTATGTATTAAACTCACATTAAGTAGAAATAACTTACCTCGTAATGCTAGGTTGAAATCTCCTTTTGAAGCTCCCAAATCGCCCAAGAATGGAGTGAAATGCGTCAAAAATGACACATTCCTGTATTAAATGAAGGCCACTGCCTTCAGCGATTTCCGCACATACGGTCAGGGGACCACATATACGGCCTCTCTTCTGCGTGAGATTGCCTGCTTCTGCGGTTTTGCGCCGGTCCAGATGGGGCCGCATCTGCGATCTTGGGACCGCTTCTGTGTAAGAGGAGCTGCATCTACATAACCTGGCTCCCTCCCTTGAGCCGCATCTGCGATGGGTAAGCCACTTCTGCGGTCTCGCACCTACGGCTGGCCAACCGCATGTGCGGTTATGACAGAACTGAAGCTTTAGCTCCTTCTCAAATTTCCAACTTAGCTCGAGCCTCGTCCGATTGACACTCGGGGCCCCGAGACCCCGCCCGAACATACCGATAAGTTTAGAATAATAAAACAGACTCGCTCGAACCCTCGGAATGCCATAAACAACGCTAAATACTAATCACACCCTAAAATCAATTGAATCAAACTTATGAGCTTCAAGTTCTTCAATCTACTTCCAATATACCGAAACGTACTTATACTACTCGGATTAACACTAAATTTTGCATGCAAGTCTAAATGATAATACAGAAATACCTCCAGTTTCGAAATTCCGTTCGAACCTCGATATCACAAAAATCCGCTCCAAACCAAATTTAAAGAACTTCAAAATCCTTAAGGAATCAACTTTCACTATTAGGCACCAAAATGCTCCCGAGTCATTCAAAACTCGATTCGTACATTCTCTCAATTCCGAAATTATCATACCTGTTGGAACCTTCAAATCCCGTTTTTGAGGTAGTTTACTCAAAATGTTGATGGAAGTCAAAACTGGCCTTTTAAGCCAACCTTAAGGAACCAAGTGTTCTGATTTCAACCCAAATAATTCCAAATCCCGAACCAACCATCCCCACAAGTCATAAATCAGTAAAAGCAAGTACGGAAAGTCTTATTTAGGGGAACGAGGTTCTAGAAAGTAAAACAACCAGTCGGATCGTTACATGTAGCTATTTCGAAAAATTTATTTTAAGCTCACGCGGTGATATTAGGAAGATTGTGATTTTGACTTGTGAAATGAGATTATGAGGTATGGTACCTCGGTTGTGATTCTTATTGTACTCTCTATGTTAAAAGGTCTTGTTGGTTGAACAGTTCTTGTTATTTCTTCATTTGCCTTCCTTATATTTGTCCGTATTTGATTTCTTGTTGTCCTTGGCATGTATTCACTCCTTGTTGTGTTTATTGCTTTGAATTTTGTTGTTAGCCTAAATTATTGGACTGCTTGTTGTCATTAGTTTCCACATCTTTCGTCTTCAGACTATATTATACCCTGTTCAATTTTCTTGTTCTAGTAGGTGTCTTGACCTGTCCTCGTCACTACATTACCAATTTTAGGCTTGATACTTACTGGATACCGTTATGGTGTAGTCATGCTACGCTTCTGCACATTTTTGTGCAGTTACAAGTACATTTGCTCGTGTCGGCACTACAACATTATGCATCTATAGCTATGAAATATTAGTTACGAATTTAAAATTTATAGCTAATACCTAACAATAGCCACAAAAGTAAGAATTCTATGGCTATTTACAATATAATAAAATTTCTTAGCTACGCAAATTAAGTTGGTAAAGCTAATACCTCATATTAGCTATAATAGATAACAATTGTAGCAATAACTACTTAAATAGCTACAAATTCATTGCTACAAATAAATTTTTGTAGCTAATGATAAGTTTTTGTCACACATCAATATTTGTTGTAGCAATAGTAACCCTTTAGCCACAATAAATTATTTAAAATAAAATATTGTAGCTAAATGAAT